>CAUZXS010000375.1:10000-90000 GCA_963585895.1 Sepioteuthis lessoniana
AAAAATGATAGCAAGACAAAGCGGGGAAAGAAAGAAAAAATATATCATTCTAAATATACTTATACATTATTTTGAATTCAACACCCCCCTCTCTCTCTCTGTATATATATAGATACAATTATATTTATATATATATATATATATATATATATATATATATATATATATATATATATATATATATATATATATATATATATATATATGCACACACAGAATATTAAGAAAAGTGTAAGCAATCACTAACAATAGTTTTGTTCT
Source organism: Sepioteuthis lessoniana (assembly GCA_963585895.1). Classification (NCBI taxonomy): domain Eukaryota; kingdom Metazoa; phylum Mollusca; class Cephalopoda; order Myopsida; family Loliginidae; genus Sepioteuthis; species Sepioteuthis lessoniana. The sequence continues at coordinate 10,262 of CAUZXS010000375.1, forward strand.
CAGCTCTTTTGAAGATTACTTTTCTCTCTCTCTCTCTCTCTCTCTCTCTATCTCTATCTATCTATCTATCTAAATATCTATCTATCTATCTATATATATATATATATATATATATATATATATATATATATATATATCAGTGTGTTCATGTTTGTTTATTTCATTATGCTTTGCATATCTATCTATCAACTATCTATACACACTTGAACAGACACACAAAAACATTTCTAACTGCTCGTTTAAAAATCAAGTTACTAACAAACTATTCGCTTTCAAATCGTATATATATATATATATATATATATATATATATATATATATATATATATATATATATATAAACAGGAATTGGCATTAAATAGCCCAGAAGGGTTGATAGGCCATAATACACAACTAAATTAGGCTTAATAAATAACTAACCAATCGTCTTTGTGTAGAGCAATGATTAGTAAGTTAATCTCAGAGATTATTACAACTTCAATGGGATCGATCTTTATGACGTTGTGTCAGATTAACCAAACCTTAGATAAGAGGGAGTGAATATACACTTATGCAAATCATTCTACCATAAATAATCAATTCAATAAAAACCAAAAAATTATTCCACCTCTTATCAACCTCAGTAAGGGGTTTATTCATCATGAAGTAATGTACATGGGCAGGTAGGAAATGTGTTTAAAAAGTATTGAGACTCAAGGTGGAATTACCCAAACAGAAACGAATAACGAATGAAAAGCTAATTTTCTTTTAAGTCGTCCTCTTGGGTACAATACAGTTATTCCAGTGAGTTTTCCAGTGGTCAAAGCACCCCTGAAAGTAATTTTTGGTTATATGGTGTGAATCTGCGCGGTCGAATTTCCACGAAATATATGCGGAATAAATTTAGGCATTTAAGCATACATAAACTTTCTGACACAAATCATTGTCGATATCTATTTTAAAAAATTGATGAATTAACAATACATATACCTAACTAAAAAAAAAAAATGAAATATCAATTAATAACAGCAAAAATGAATAAATAAATAAAATAAGATAAAATAAAACTTTAATTGAAAAGATTCGGTTTTAAAAGTGAATAGCCCACTGAGTCGATAGATATGTTTTATTTTAAAGAAATACTTAACTTTTTAGATTTACACCAAGGCTAGTTAGTTGACTGTTTACTGTTTTATAGTACATCAACACTTGTCAATTACAGCCAAATACAGTTTTATATATATATATATATATATATATATATATATATATATATATATATATATATATATATATATATATACACTTTTTCTTACTATACATATTTTCCCCTAGGTTTTTGTATTTCACATTTCTAATCATCTATCGTTAACTTAAAATCATTAATATCGCCCCTCATGGTCCTGATGATGGTTCAGTAGAACCGAAACGCTATAGTGTCGACCCGTTAATAAATCATTCCTTCCACTTGGATCGTTGTTATCAGTTTTTCTACATATATATATATATATATATATATATATATATATATATATATATATATATATAAAGTAAAGTTGGTAACCGTAGTCGAAGGTGACCCGAAGGATCCCTTTTCAATAGCTACGATATCGAGGTGTAGGGGAGGGCGCTACTCTTTTTCCTGGATTGCGCCACTTATTCTTGATACGTGCCTTATAATGCTGCGTATCAAGCAAGGAGGTATCTAGTACCATTTTTGAGTATTTGGTATGACTCAACCAGGGATTGATCCCCGGTCTGCCACGTCATGGACGAACACTCTACCCACTTGATGATGGGCCGGTATAATTTGGTAACTGTATTTTTAAACGAGTAAGAGCTCATTTATTTGCACACAGTTAAATGATTTTAAGCATTGCTATTCAACATTAATAATTTAATTTATCAAGTATTCTTGTCGAATGCGAAAAATTTCCACAAAGTTGTATGATTTCAAATAAATAAATAAATAAATAATAATAATAATAATAATAATAATCCAGAATCCTGAGACGTGTCCTGGAGACTTGAGGAGACTTGCTGTCACTCAAACTCCAGTGAAAAACCATCAGCTAACACTGATGTGAAAAACTCTAAAGGAGTAAATAATGATAATAAAACTTTAAGTTTTTGATATACAAACGAATCACCTAATCTCGGCCTGACGACCAGACCTTAAAATAATCAACAAAAAATAAATAAATTAATTAATAAGTAAATAAAAAAGATTAAAGAGAGAAATTGTTGAATTGTGGACTTTGCTGTCCCGACTGACCACGGAGTAAAATTGAAAGAAAGCGAAAAGAATAATAAGTACTTGGACCTTGTTAGGGAATTGAAAAAACTGAGGACCATGAAAGTAACGGTTATAGCAATTGTCCTTGGTGCTCTTGGTACAGTCACCAAAGGTTTGGTAAAAGGACTAGAGGACTTGGCAATAAAAGGACGGGTGGAGACAATCCAAACAACAGTATTATTGAGAAGGGCCAGAATTCTGAGAAGAGTCCTAGAAACATGTGGAGATTTATTATCACCCAAACTCCAGTGAAAGACCATAAGCTAACGCTGGTAGGAAAAACTCTCAAGAGAGTAAAATAATAATAATAACCATTAGTAAATAAATGAGCATCTCTATTAGATGGGACCCTAACAGGTACAACCACTCCCGGCCAAAGGGAACCTGAAAATAATGGTAATGAACGGGTACTCCACATTCCCCAAATTCCAAAACTGGTGCCTTGCCATCAGATGCAGTTTAGTGTCATAACCAGGACATGTTAAGGTCCAGCGTTGCCGGTTTGTGAGAAGATCAAGGTCAATAACAACACTTTCTAGAATTACAATAATTAAAATGAACATTGAAAAAGATTCAAATATTTCTTTGTACCTTAAAAAATTTTCTGATTTACCCTCGATATAACTCGATAAATATTGCACATATCTTTTTGTGTTAAATAATTTACATTGCTTTAAAAACCCTTAAAAAAAAAGTTGACATGTTCTTTGTAAAAATGAGTTTTAAATCAGATAAGCGATTTTTTTATTCGTTTATTATGTTTAAAAGAAATATTTGAATCTTTTTCAATTTTCATATATTATCTGACAACGTTAACGTTGTGGTTTTTAGACCTTCGTCAGAGCATGTAAGTTATTGATGAAACGAAAAAGATGGGAAAGTTTTAAAACATTCTATTGCCGTTGGTAGCATTCGGTTTCAAATTTGTCTGATCTGATTAGAGTTTCAAAATTTACTTTTAATAAATCCATATCACATCTATCTATCTATCTATCTATCTATCTATCTATCTATCTATCTATTAAAGTATATGTAAAAGATGAAGCCGAATTATTTCAAAATTAGGTATTTTGTAACTTTTTTGCACTAATCTGACCAAATATTCATTCAAAAACTTACACGCCCTAATGGAGATCAAAACTCAAACGTTTGACTTTGGTTGGTAATACTATAAATACTATATATCAGTGTTATTTCACACAGATACACACACACACACACATATATATATATATATGTGTGTGTGTGTGTGTGTGTGTGAGTACATATGTATATTGCACACTCACATATATATACTAACATACATACTTAAATATATATTAAAGTAAGTATGGGAATATATATATATATATATATATATATATATATATATATTACACACTCATATATATATATATATATATATATATATATATTTACATACCTACATATATATATATATATATATATATATATATATATATATATATATATATATATAAGTGTACAAAGGTTTCCAATGATTTTATGACTGCCTATTCAGTTTTAAATAAAGGAACAGGAAATTTAATCTCATACTTCAACTCTCTCTCTCTCTCTCTCTCTCTCTCTCTCTCTCTCTCTCTCTCTCTCTGTCGCTCAAATGTATATATATATATATGTATATATATATATATTGAATGAATAGTGAGTTAAAGTTTGCACTACTTTATTTATACGTGAATTGTTAGTAGTAAAGCATAGGAAGCTTTTGCAAAATCTTTATATATCTATATATATCTATATATATATATGTGTGTGTGTGTGTGTGTGTGTGTGTGTGTGTGTGTGTGTGTGTGTGTGTGTGTGACTACATACATACATAGATGAAGTGTCTTCAAAAAGATTGCTGAATTCGAACATTCTGTGCAGTCTTTTAAAGTTAGCCAACGTTTCCCGTGTCCCACCAGATATTCAGTATAACCCATGATATCACTCCACGAGGAAAAAATGAATCTCATTTTCCATAAATGTTTTCTTTCCCATGAAAGCCATTACCTGCTTAATTTACCCATAACTTTTGGCGAAAACCTCTTACACACCCACACATGCACACACACTCTCACATACTCACACACTGAGTCACGCACGCACGCACGCACACACACACACACACACACACACACACACACATATATATATATATATATATATAAACATAAGTGATTTTATGTAAGCCTATACATCTTTCTTTCATTTTATATATTTGCTAGATATTTAGTAGTTATGCCAATGACTCTATGAGTCAATGTAACGCTGAATATATATATATATATATATATATATATATATATATATATATATATATATATATATTATTGACTGAATTATAAGCACATATATTATTGAGTGAATAGACAAATAAGATAAATAGAATGCGCTAACGAATGCCATTTACTGGAAGAATCTACGCTTCAATCATGTATAAAAATCATTAAATGCCATTATCTCTCTCGGAAAAAATCACTTTAATAATATTGATACACGCACTTGCCTCCATATAGGCGACACACACACACACACACACACACACACACACACACACTGAGGCGTTTACACGAACAATTTCATCCATTCTTTCAGAGTTTAATGTTATAATAATAAGCTTATGCGTACGCGCTATATAGATGTAAAAAGAAAAAGGAAAAGAAAAGACATATACAAAAAAAATCTCTTCTAACGTTCGAGATCCAAGTCTTTTTGGAGAGCGAGTAGCTGCACATTGAAAGTCAGGTAAATTTATGGGTTTTAAATGTTGATTTTCAAGTTAATCTAGGTAGGCAGGTCTTCTCTACTTGCTGATTCTTGGCTCAACACGATCTTCTGATCACACTGTTTAGCCTGATCATGAATTCATCTAAACAAGATTTTTCCCGCTCAAAGTACTCTTCTTTCCAACTTTCACACTATAATAGCATCATTTCCATTAAAAAAAAAAAATCTTCAAAATCTTCTTTCGGGATTGACAGCTCTCTGTTGGTGTTCTCATTAATCTCGTCAACGGTGTCACAGTGGAAGGTTTAGCTTTTTTGAAAAGGTGGAAGTCGTAGGGAGACAAATCTGTACTACAGAAGGGAATGACAGATCTGGATGCTGATATTATTGTTTAGAAAAGAAAAGAAAAAGAAAATCTCCTTTAGATGTGAAGAGTCTACTAGTTACTTTTCATCGTGAATGCGATGCTCACGCAGTACACAATCTCAGATGCGCCTATCGTACAGGTTAATTCCATGGAATGAGCGACCTGAGTCTAAATCCTGGACGTGACGGTCTGATGTTAATACCCTTGATAAAGGCGTGAATCTATCTCCTCTTCCCCCAGCTAAGGTTAAATAGTTCGGGACATTGGATTATTTAGCTTTGATTAAGCAACCAGTCGAAGAGAAGGAAAACTCTGAATTGACTTTCTGTCACATTCTGACCGTGATGGAGGGGTTGGGTAAATACGTTCATTGCCAATTGAATAATCATTGGTAAATAGTATTTGGAAGACGTCACAATAAATCTTACGACACAGCTTTACACAACTTCAAAAGGAAAGTTTCAGAAGTGCTTCATCCAGTGAAGTTAACTTGGCTGCTCATTTTGTAGTGGTTCATTGCAATTTACTTGGAAACATAAGTAAAAAAAAAAAAATTGTTTTACTTTTTTGAATGATTCATACATGAATTTTTTTAATCTCAATAAATGAAGTAAATTCAGAAAGGGTTTTAATACAAAATTTTTAATCTCCTTAGTGATTTTTTTATCATACTGTATGTATGTAGGCATGCATGTATCATGATGCGACACAAAGTCAATTTTTAAGCGAAGTTTAATAGGTTTGAATTTCCTTCTCCTAGACCGGTTGCCATACCAAGGTTAAAGATCACAGTCTATCCGACTATTTGCCTATAGCTGGACGGAGAATAGTTAGATTCATGTCTTTCCCAAGGGTATTAGCGCTATTTAAAATGTAATCAGCCTCACCCAGGATTTGAACTCATGTCACCGTATCCATTTCCAACGACGATAACCATAACACCACAGGCAACTCCGGTATGTATGCATGTATGTATGTATGTACACGTGTGTATTTGCACATGTATAAACGTACTCATATATGGATTTTATAACCTAGATCAAGCAATCAGTCTAGGAAAAGAAAAACTCCGAATTTGAACCAGTTTTACTCTACCTAAAAAAGTGACCTTGTGTCACATCCTGCTCATGGTAGAGCGATTGAGTAAATTTATACTCATATATAAAAAGTTGGTGACCTTCGTCGAGGGTGACCCGAAGGCTCCCTATTCAATAGCTTCGACACCGAGAAGTAGGGGAGGGCGATGCTCCACTTTACCCTTGATCTTTACCTTATAATGCTGAGTGTTAAGCAAGGCGGTATCAAGTATCATTTTTTGAGTCTTTAGTATTACTCGACCTGGGATTGAACCTCGGTCTACTAGACCATTGGTGAACACTCTACTCATTAGGCCAATGGCTCAGTCTACTCATATATAGGTGTACATAAATATTCATGCGTTCGCTTATTCTGTGATTGATCGTTTCCTCTCTGTCACTAGATAATCTACTGCTGTTATTTTGCACCTTGTCTATTCTTGCTTTGATAGAGGTAGTCCTTATGGCGTTGTTTTGTGCTGCTATTAGAAGAGATTCAGTTTCTCTCTGAAGGTTTTTCTTTCTTAGCCATATCCAAATTTTCTCGTGTGAGATTTCACTTGCTTGTCACTTGAAATATCCATACAGTTATTTTTCTTCCCATTTTTATTTTCATGTTATTTTTGTTCTGTTGATGCTTGTGTTGTCTGTATTGTTTCTGGTCGTTGTAATCAGTCTTCCTTTGAGTTTTTAATGTAGTCTTCGAGTTGTTGCATCGATGCATCGACACTATCTTGAATGCTGATAAATCTTCTTCCTCCTTCTTTTCTTGACACATACAGTCGGTCTACGTCAAATCTGGGATGTAAGGCCTTATACATTGTCATAAGTTTCTTGTTCTCTGGTCCCTTTGTTGTTTTTCTTTCGTTCACTTTGATAATGGTCCGAAGTTTCTTACGTGGGGGACAGCCTAAGTGTTTATCCCTATGATAAGATCTCTGCTATGTAGTTTGGTTTCGAGTAGTTTTCTCGTTCTCCAGAGGTATTCTTTAATTTTTTTTCTTTCATCTCCGGTTTTTTGATGGTGTTTGCTTCAAAATTTCCAAGTATTTGAAAGTTTGCTTTTCTCCGAACGTTCCGGTTTTTCCTTGATTTGGTAGTTCTATTCCTTCTTTCATTTGTCGTTTTCCGCTTTTCATTATAAGCAAGGCACATTTTTTTTGCCAAATTCCATCCCTACATCTTGATTGTATATCCTCACTACCTGTATTTATGTTTCCTATTCTTTCTCATCTTTGGCAAACAGTTTGATGTCGTCCTTGTACTTTAGGTGGTTGATTTTTTTCTTGCAATTTCTGAAGTTTATATCCGTCTGTGCATTTCCTAAGAAAGTGATTCAGTTTGTTTGTTTGTTTGGGTTTTATGGCATATCACTCTTTGTAGGTTATTTAATGCCAAATCCATTTTTATACAAATAAACCGTTCCATTTCAGTTTAGCATAAGTACACAATTTAATTGTGAAAAACATTTCTATTTCAAGCTTTTCAATTTACTCAAATTGTTCTAATTCAAACAATTCAGTTTAGTATAAGTACAGATTTTGTTTACACACAGTTAAATGTCAAAAGAGTTTCTATATTAAACAATTCAGTTTAGTGTAAGTACAGTTTCAATGTCTAAAAACAACTCCGTTTAGATTATTCAGTTTAGCATAAGCATACAGTTTAAATGTAAGTACGGTTTATTTGCCAAAAAAATTTCTATTTCAAGCTATTCAGTTTAGGCAAACAGTTCTAATTCAAACCATTCAGTTTAGCATAAATATGCAGTTAGTTCTATTTAACCCATTGATAGGGCCCTATCAGGTGCTACCATTCCGGGCCAGAGTGAACCTGTGAGCACACAGTTTATTTCAATTTGGCCCATAGATAGGACACTATCGGGTGCTATCACTAAAGGCTAGAATCGACGTGGGAGCAATGACAATGAAGGAGTACTCCGCATTTCCCAAAGCTCCAGAATGACTGGAACCTCAACATCAGATTGTTTAGTGTCATATCCAGGACACTCATTGGTGGCGGCCTTACCTCTCTGTAGAGAAGCAGTCTGTGTATTCTACGATACCAGCCGACTGGGCAAAAGTGATTCAGTGGCACTATTATTATTATTATTATTTTACTCTTTGTGAGTTTTTCACCCCAGAATTAACTGGGGGGTTTCACTCTAGTCTGAGTAACAGAAAAGTCTCCTCCGGTGTCCAGGACTCTTCTTCTTCTTTTTATTATTATTATCATTAGTGTTTTTTCATACCAGGCAATAAAGGGGTACTCCGCATTCCCCAAAGCTTCAGCATCACTGGAACCTCAGCATCAGATTGTTTAGTGTCATATCCAGGACACTCGTTAGTCAGTGTATTCTACAGCGTGGTCTTGATTGTTTCAATTCTTTCTCAAATCTCCGGTTCATCCAGCCTTTTCTCGAAGTTCATAAGGTTTATTCTAAGGGCTCCAACCATTATTATTATTATTATTATTATTATTATTATTATTATTATTATTATTATTATTTTACTACTTGCGAGGTTTTCACATCAGTGTTTCACTGGCGTCTGAGTGATAGCAAGTCTCCTTAGGTGCCCAGGACTCAAAAAATGGAGTAGTCTAAATAGTCTTGATTCGTCCTCCAGTTTCCAACTCTACCAGTCCCCTTTCCAAACCTTTGGGGACCGTTCTAAGTGCGCCAATTACTGTTAGTATCAACATCACACATGTTTCGCAGTTTTCTCAGTTCTCTGGCAATGTCTAAGTACTTGTCACTCCTTTCATTTTCTTTGATTTTCACTTTGTGCTCTACTGTGACGGCAAAATCCACTACACGGCAAGTTCTCTCTCTCTCTCTCTCTCTCTCTCTCTCTCTCTCTCTCTCTCTCTCTCTTTCTCTCTCTCTCTATCTCGTTAATTATCACTAGTTTTGGTCTTCTGATTGGGATAAGGTGATCAGTTTGTTTCTCAAAATCCTAGATAATCTTATGCGTCTCATTCTCTCGGACGGATTCTGATTTGTTTATACACCAATTAGTACGGTCAAATTTCAATTTCTTGCACAATTCCCGGTGGATTATCCCACTCCCTTTGTGCTAGTTTTGTCCATTTGCTTATTATATGATTAACCGTTTCGTCTATGTAACCACATCCCACGCACTTGCTAATTTATTGCTTATTATCGATTTTTGCTTTATTATTATTATCATTATTATTATTATTATTATTATTATCATAAAATGGTATAGTGACTTGAAAGCATTTAATTACTTACAAATTATTCTTATCGAATACTTAAAACTATATAACTGCATGTAAATTTTTTGTATTAAGAATATTTACTTGAAACAATAATTTTTTGCGAATTATTATCGTTACATACTTGAAACTTCATTCAGCTGCTTGAAAAAAGACTGAGTTGGGCATTAGATAACCCAATAAGGATTGAAATGCCATAAATCAACCAACCAAACTTAATTTTGTTGCATATCCATTTTAAATGTACGTTTAACCGATATCTTAAGATATCTTAATCCTCTGAATCCGATAGGCCGGTATTTGTGACTCTACCTAACATCACATATATCCAGGTGACCTGAATTCAAAACAAGGAATCCTTGTTTCTTCATCGTTGTTGCCTAGCTATAATACAGCCAATCACACAGTTAACTAACGGATAGTCTCATGTTAAATTTTGAGATATTTTTGAACCAGGAACACATGTCTACGAACTGGGGAACTAAGGATAGGAACCGTTAAAGAGTATTCTAAATACATATTTACTCCCATTCGAAAGGGGGCAGTATGTGACAGAAAGTCAATTTTTAAACGATATGAAGCAGGTTTTTGAATTCAGAGTTTCCTTTCTTTTTGTGCGGTTGCTTAACTAAGGCTAAAGAACCCAATCTGACCTACTATTTACCCAAATAGAATGTGTGTACCGTTACGGCACCAAATAGAATATAAGTGTAATGATATCGTTTAAACACATGAAATGACTGTTGGTTGCCGAATACTAAAGTTTATTTGGGGCGGCAACTTTTACAGTAGTCGGCGAAAAAAAAGAGAGAGAGAGAGACAGAATAAGCAGTGTAAGTATAAACAGGGACTTAATCTTTTCTTCATTGTCTCGGCCGATTTAAGTTGTAGTTTTGCGAGCGTGATTTACTCAGGGTCCCGGCTGATCTCTCCTTCTGTTCCGTCTGTTCCCCAATCATATCGACTTCTGGTGATGTTAGTCGCCCATACCCAACAGGTTAAGAATCATCCTTTTCTGATGCAAACTCCCGTGGCTCAAACACATTGGAGTCTATAGCACCAATCTCATACACTCTATCACCTACTTCTACTTGCTTGCTATCATCGAGCCTCGAAGGGCCTTTTGAACTTGATAGCAAGTCTACCCACACATTCTTCGAGCCCTTCAGATATTCAATTCTACCGTCGTAACCTGCTATACTTAAAGCCCCCTTGGGCGTAGTTTTCCGTTTTGTATGGATGTGTTTAGTAGGTACTTGTTATGGTACCCGACCTGCGGATTGTAATGAACTCTTCCTATTCCAATTAATAGCGGGAGAATATTCATCTCGGGGGTGAAGTTCATTCCAGCCTAACATTTTGGCAGTCTGACGTTCAACACTTTTTTATGTTGTATTATACTTTCGTTAATATACTTTGTTCCATATAAACTCGAGCTAGTGTCTTTCTTCCGGACACTTTACTGGCCCACAACAGTACTCTAATGGTCTGTGGTCCATATAAATTGTGAATGTTAATCTATTTAAGGGGATTCTCGCGAAGGAGAATATAAGCAGCACCAGGAATCGATTTCCTGATCAGAAAAAAATTCAGATTTGGGCGGATAAAAGATTTAACAAAAATATACTTGGCTTCATAAAGTTCGTTCTTTTATCCTTCTATGAGCGATTTAAAAAATGTTAAAAACTATGGGAGCACATTTATTAGAATAGAACTGATATTATGGAGACAACCTGGGAAACATTTCAACATTACGCTTATATGAATCTTAAACAGATGGAGACTGTTTCAAATCATATAAAGATAATTCCATAGAAGTGTTTTACAGATTTATGTCTTCACTGGTTAATGGGAATTTAGGAAGACCCCAAGCTTACGAATTAGTGATTTTTAAAAAAGTTCCGATGGGGTATATACGTTCCTATTCCCATCCATTAAATCCAAGGGCAATTTGCATGTCACAGTAAATGATAGTGGCAAAGTTCCGAGGATGTATTTTTTCTGATGGAGTTGTTTTCTCCTTGCCATATGATTTGTCGAATTTCAGAACTCACTCGTTAAAAGCAAGATTTTAATTCGCATATCGTAATTTGGGAAGAATATGCCTTATCAATGCAAAAGACAATGTATATAAATGCTTTGTACTTGACAGAAGATATTGGTAGATTGCAGGTGATAAGGAAGGATTGGTACTTGACAGATTGACAGGTGATAAGGAAGGATTGGTACTTGATAGAATGACAGTCAACTAACCAATCTTTCCTTATCACCTGATTTTACATATGGCAACATTTGTAGACTGTAGTATTTTCTATCAAGCAGTTATATGTTTTTACCAACCCCAATGCACGAGTAGGATGTGACTCAAGGTCAGTTTTTAAACAGAGTTTAACAGGTTTTAATTCAGAGTTTTCCTTCTTCTAAACTGGTTGCCATTCCAAGGTTAAAGAGTTCAGTCTGCCCTACAATTTGCCCATAGCTGGACGGAGAGTAGTTGGATTCATACTTTTCCCGAGGGTATTAACGCTAGGTGAAATGCAAACAGCTTCGTCCAGTATTTTAACTCGGGTTACCGTGTCCATTTCCAACGACGCTAACCATTACTCCACGGGCAACTCCCTTTAAGCAATTATATAGCTCCAAGTAATTGAGGATTAAACATTTTTTGGTTCAAATAACTATTAAAAATATCATTCTTATTTATTCTCTTTAATTCTATTTAATACAAATAAATTAAGGAACAATTATATGTGTTGTAAGCCGGCTCATTACCAAGTGGGTAGAGTGTTCGCCAATGATCCGGGAGACCTGGGTTCAATCCCAGGTCGGGTCATATTTGATAATATAATTAATGCTATTTGATAATAATAATAATAATAGTCCCGTAGACTTGAGGAGACTTGCTGCCACTTTGACTCTTGTGAAAAACCATCAGCGAACGCAGCTATGAAGAACTCTCTAATAATAATAAAAAGGTGCCCTTGGTGTAATGGTTATCGTCGTAGGAAATGGACACGGCAATACGAGTTCAAACCCTAGACGAGTCTGATTGCATTTCACATTGCACTAATACCCTTGGGAAAGGTATGAATCCAATTATTCTCCCTCCAGCTATGGGTAAATAGTAGGACAGACTGGGTTCTTTAGCCTTGGTGAGGCAACTAGTCTAGGAGAAGGAATACTCTGAATTCAAACATGTTAAACTCTGTTTAAAAATTGACCTTGTGTCATATCCTGCCCGAGCGGAGGGGTTGGTAAATATGATAATAAAAAACTGCCGAATAGTGAACTTTGCCATCCCAGCAAACCACTGCGTAAAATTGAAAGAAAGCAAAAAAAAATTAAGTATATCGAGACCTTGCTAAAGAACTAAAAAAAAACTATGGAGCATGAAAATGACGGGATACCAGTTGTAATTGGCGCACTTGAAACAATCCCCAAAGGATTGGTAAAGGGACTAGAAGACTTACAAACCAGAGGACAAGTAGAGACCATCCAGACTACAGCATTACTAAGATCGGCCAGAATACTGAGAAGAGTCCTGGAGACTTGAAGAGACTTGCTGTCACTCAAACTCCATTGAAAAACTATCAGCTAACGTTGGTGTGAACACTTCTTAAAGGAGTAAAATAATTATTTGTTTGCACTAAAGTTAAATGATATCGATTAACTATGAAAATTGAATGATAATAATCATTTGTTTCTGTATGACGGTCTATCTGTCTCTTTCTCTATGCCAAAGGCTAAATTCGTCTCGGAAAATTAACTTATGACAATTTTTGAAGTGGTAAAGACATGTATACCGAATTCAAAAGCCAGAAAGTTAAAATCTTGAGAGTAATCCAAGATCGAACCCGGGCCCCACGTGCAATTAAAACAGATTAGTAATTTAATCACTGAGCCGGCCTATCAGCTTAATTCTTGTGCGTGCGTGCACACACATTCTCACGAGTACACACACACACACATACACACACACACACACACACACACATATATATATATATATATATATATATATATATATATATATATGTCAGTCTATACATTAGACCTTGCTTGATTATAGAATTTTTATATCTTTATTATTATTTTAAAATAAATTTCTATAAACATTTAGTCAATCAAGCTTACGTAGCACTGTCACAACGTTTTAACCACACAGTTAGAATCGAACTCACTACATAAACGGGTCGGTACACAAGACAAACTAAACATAACGCCGTTTGGATGCTCTCTCTCTCTTCCTATTTCTGTTTTCCTCTCTCTCTCTCTCTCTTTCTGTCTCCCCCTCTTTCTGTCTTTCTCTCCCTCAATCTTTTAACACACACACACACACACACACAAAAACTTATACTTATATGGATGCAAGCATATATGTTTCTAAAGCAGTTTGTGTTTTTGTGCGCAAGCGCGTCAATAAAAAGCCAGTTGTACCTTCCCATAATCCCTTGCTGCCTTTAATCTTTCCACTTTCAATTCCCAAATGCAGACTTTATTTAAAAGGACGAAAAACGTTCCTGTATTATTATTATTATTATTATTATTATTATTATTATTATTATTATGAATCTAAATTTTTCTTTGATTTTTTTCCCTCAGTAGACAAACCCAAAATCACAAATGCATTTCGCTTGTTTTCACCAAGAAGCCTCCGGAAGAAAACATTATTTCATTTTTTAACGCCTAAAAAACCTAAAACAAAATATATAATCAGGTAAATAACTAAATAAAACAGAATAAAATACAAGATTAAACAAAAAAATAAAATGTGATTAATAAAACAATACTAGAAAGACGTTTTAAGAATATGAACTTAATGTACAAAGATAACACACACACACACACACACACACACACATATATATATATATATATATATAATTAAAGCAACGGTTTCATTGTTCTTCAAAGGTATACATTAATTTATGCACAAACTAAAACAAATATAAACTTCCATGAATAATTATATGCGTATATTATACACACACATACAAACGCATATATATTGATATATAAAGATAGGCATATGTACATTATCACAAACATGATCAGTCTATATAACTATATATGAATATGTGAGTGCATATATATATATATATATATATATATATATATATATATCAGTATACTCACAGACATATAGAAACACACACACACACACACACACACACACATATATGTTTATGTAGATATATATAGCGTACATCTACCATATGTCTAACATTAACATTATGAAAATGTATATGTACAAATAAAGATGTGCCTATTTATGTATGAATAACATATTTTCTAATTGCCTTCTATATATTTTCATGTATATCATCATCATCATGTCGCGCTGGTAGCACGGATATCCCTGACCCTCTCTCGCCACTCCTCCCTATCTTTCATCGCCCTAGGCAGGTCTTCAGGACAACATCCCGTATCCTCTCATAGCTGCTGAATGTATGTTCGTGCTGGTCGTCCTGCTTTTGCACGGCCATGTGTGGGGGTCCATGGTTTCTTTGTTTAATGGCATATCAAACTTGGTAGGTTATTTAATGTCAAAGCTATTCTCCAAGAAGAACAGTAGTGGTACTATTTAACCCATAGCTGGGAGGATAAGGGTTTTCATACCTTTCTCAAGCGTATTTACACGAAAGTAAACGTTTTAGCGCGACTGGAGTACGAACTCGCTTACTACGATTCCGCAGTCCATCGCTTTAAGAATTTAACGAGAACACCCCCAATTATATAGATGATTCATACAAATATATTCATACAAATATAGTCATACCCTTGGGAAAGGTATGAACTCCCTTATATCCCAGCTATGGGTAAATAGAACTATTGTCCTTCGAAAAGGATGGTTTAGATAACCCACAAAGGTTGATATGCTATTAAAACAAAGAAACCTAACCAAATTTAGCCTAATATATATCTCTCTCGTCTCTATTTCTTTCATACGCTCTGTGTCTCTGTATATCTGTCTTCCAGTCTGTCTCTCTATCTCTGTATATATATATATATATATAATACGATCTATATGGTCCTGTTTTGAAAGTGCGCTAAAGTGTGTAACTTAAGTCTTAGTTGTAAATTTACATGCAAAAACCATTTATGATTGATAAACAATAGTATTTTACACCAGTCCTCTAAAGTTTATCATCATATTTTGATTTTTAAAGACTACATGAAAAAGACTTTGATATATCTATGTTTGACATATTCTACCAATTACATCTTGTTTATCTTAATATATATATATATATATATATATACGAGAATCGATGAAGCATTTTATCAACTTGAAGCTGGGATAGCGTCTATCATTTTATCTATCAATGATCCCATATGTGGACGAATGAAAAAGAGAGGTATGAGAAAAAGAGAAGAGGAAAAAAGGAGAGCAAGAAGAAAAAACAAAGAGAGCAAGGAGAAAAGCAGAGCAAGAATAAGAAAGAGCAAGGAGAGGAAGGAGAAAAGAAGAGAAAGGAGAAAACAGCGTATGAAGAAAAGAGGAGTAAGAGAGGAAGAAGAAAAAGAGGGTAAAGAGAGAAAGAGAGAGAGAGAGAGAGAGAGAGAGCAAGGAGAGTGAGAAGCAAAAAGAGGGCAAGAAGAAGAAGAAGAGAGAAAGTAGAGCCAAAAAAGCATAGCAAGAAGAGGGAGAGCGAGAGAAGAAAAAAAAAAGAGAGAGCGAGAACTGAAGAGAGCAAGGAGAAAACTGATTGCTTTGGAGAGAAAGAGAGCAACGAAGGAAAGAGAGGAAGAAAAACAACAAGAGCAAGAAGAACAAAGAGTAAAGGAGAGCAAGAAGTGCCGAGAGCAAAGAGAAAAAGCAAGGAAAGCAGAGAGGAATAGACTGAATACATTGTTTTACAGTGATATCGATTTATTCTGTTGCTTGCATCAGTCTGGGGGTTTAGCGCTTATGGTACTGTTCAAACAAGTAATGATTCAGTTCTAAATAGCAATGTCAAAAATAAATAAATAGATAAATGAATTAACCGGTGCAAAATACTCAACAAATTCAGCCACCAAGTAGAGCAATGAACGAACATTTAATTCATAATGTAATCGGAGTGTATTTAGAAAGTAATGAAACCGATTTTTTTTATTTTGAAGCTGAAAAAACGGACCATTTTTTTGGCTAATTGAAAACCAGCTAATCGGTGTTGACCTTGAATACGAATGAAAGCATTTACTTTGACCATTCAACTGAGTCATATTATTCTGTTTGGATCTTGCCAGAGAGCTAAAAAAGATAACTGTGGAACATGAAGGTGATGGAGATACCAATTGAAGTTGATGTGTTTGGAACGATCCCCAAAGGCCCAGAAAAGAGACTTGGAGAACGAGATATCAGAGGACTGTTAATATTAGCAAGAGTACTGGGAAGAGTTTGTAGAGACCTGAGGAGACTTGCTAAAATTCAGACTATGAAAAAAAACGCAAAAAAAAAAGACAAAAACCAACAAACAAACAAACAAACAAACAAAAAATTAAAAAAAAACACTAGTTAAAACTGATGTGAAAATAACAATTCTTTCTAATCAATTCATAGTTAAAGCGCTGGACTTCGGAATCGTAGTACGCGAGTTCGAACTCCAGTCGCGCTATTACATTCACTTTCAGACAAATACTCTTGGGAAAGGTATGAGCCATAGGTTGAATAGTACCACTGCTGTCCTTCTAAAAGAAAGGATATATTTGGCATTACATAACCCGAGAACGTTGATATGCCTTTAAATAACAAACAAACAATTATATCTTTATGTAATTCATCTTAATACAATTAATTTGCACAGTTATACGGTTTCAAGTATTTCAATCTAATACGAATAATTTGTACACAATTACATGGTTTCAAATAACTATGAATGTTTTATAATAATAATCTTTTTGCACACATTTTAATAGAATTACAAACATTCCAATTAAATAGTAATAATTTTCAAAGGGATTTATTTGAGAGGGAATCTTCGTCGCGTAGTGACTAATGCGCTGGACTGCGACATCCTAGTAAGTGAGTTCGAACCCAAGTCGCACTATTACGTTTACTTTCAGACTAATACCCTTGGGAAATGTATAAAACCCCTTATCCGTGCAGTAATGGGTCAAATAGAAACACACCCATTCGTGTAGAGGGTGGGGTGTTCGCCAATGGTCCGGGAGACCGGGGTTCAATCCCAGGTCGAGTCACACTAAAGACTAAAAAAATGGTACTTGATACCCCATTACTTAACACTCATCATTATAACGTCAGGATCAAGAGTAGTGGAACCATCAAGGGAAAGGAGTAGTGTTCTTCCCTCACCTCGGTGTAGTAGCTATTGAAAAGGGAGCCTTTAGGTAGCCCTCGACTACGGTTGCTATCTAACTTACTGTTCTACAAGGATGGCTTTGGCATAAGATAACCCACGAAATTTGATATACGATTGAAAATCAAATAAACCGAAATAAAGTTGGTCTAGTGGACTCATACTTGTGAAAATTAAACACAAAGATATTGGGCTGCTTTATATGATCCAATTTTGAGTTAAGTTTCAAGACAAGTCATGGAGTTCTACCCTGTCACGGATTTTAGGTGACACTCGACATTTTTAAATAAACAAGACTGGGCGAGATGAAAAAAGTGAGGAGGACACTTATAAGAGAGTCAATTTCATCGATATTTAATGATGAGAATGATTATCGCAGAACTGAATTTGCGTCAGCTGACTGTTGACTCCAAGAGTCTAGATCTACGAAAAAATGGTCCAAATAATCTCACCCATCCCATCAATCCCCCTCTCTCTCTCTCTCTCTCTCTCTCTCTCTCTCTCTCTCTCTCTCTCTCTCTGAACGAGTTTTTGGCCAAAAGGAATATCCTTGTGTTTGCACGACTCTTTCAAAGCATGTAATCAGCCAAAACCAATGTCAGTAAAGGACTTCCTGTTCTGTTTTTCGAATGGCAAGAGCATCGTTGTCAATTTGTGGCTTTCTAAGGGAACTGCTTTGATGAAAATAAAGCTGAGGAGTAATTAAGTTAATACTAAACGTTTTTAACTGAATCAGTGTCATTACTTTCTAGCCAGATTTCGATTATTCATATCTATCTTTCTTGCTTGCTAGCTGGCTAGATAGATAGATAGATAGATAGATAGCTATCGCTGTATATTCAGATCTATCTATCTATCTATCTATCTATCTATCAGTGAATCTGGTGATTTGTTGATTCGATTCAATTTCAGTTCATATTCGTTTTTTTTTAAGATCACTAATTTTATTAGCGTATAAATATTTATAAGTACTTTATCTATTCATCTGTCGAAAAAGTGGAGAAAATAAATTATTTGTCAATTTCAAGCATAAAACATTATTTTTATCGTATGATTTATTTTGTGGCATCGCCAGTTAACTTTTTGGGGATCAATTCAAAATCCAAACAAGAAAATATAAAATAGGAATAAAAATAATAAACGAGAGGAAAACCCGAGGTAATGTGTAAAATAATGGTTAAAAATATCGAGAAAAAGGAAAGAGTGATATAAGGAGATATAAAAATCAGGTTAGAAATTTCATATGAAAATATCAAATATCGATTGTCATGATCATAAAAATGTATTCTATTTAGGTGTTACAGCATTTATTTATTTAACGTGTAAAGAATATTTCCCTTTTGTGTAAGTGTGCGTATGGAATATTGTACATACAAAAGAAAAGATTTATACGTAGTGTATGTTAATTCTAAGATATTGGACGGGCAAATGTTGGCCGACAAGCAAGAACGTATCGACACCAGTTCCGTGCGGACCGGCCGGGATCGAAAGATAAGATGGATGGATGGATAGGATAAAGAGAGAGAGAGAGAGAGAGAGAGAGAGAGAGAGAGAGAGAGAGAGAGAGAGAGAGAGAGATTCAGAGAAATCTGAGCTAGTAGCGTGACTTGATGATGATGATGCGGATGATATATATATATATGTATATATATGTGTGTGTGTGTGTGTACTTCGAGGTTACAGTTCATCACGCTACCATAACGCCACTGCAAATACTCAGAGTATATATATATATATATATATATATATATATATATATATATATATATATATATAAGGTGTTTGGTTCTTACTAGCTCACTTGGTGAGTTAATGGAGGACCAAATGTTGTAGTATTGTTAAATATTGATCGATATCAATCATAGAACATTTAAACACACACACACACACACACACACACATACACACACGCGCACACACACACATATATATATATATATATATACATATATATATGTAAGTTAAGTAAAGTTGTCAACCTTAGTCGAGAG
This sequence comes from Sepioteuthis lessoniana, assembly GCA_963585895.1. Lineage (NCBI taxonomy): Eukaryota > Metazoa > Mollusca > Cephalopoda > Myopsida > Loliginidae > Sepioteuthis > Sepioteuthis lessoniana. The sequence continues at coordinate 30,247 of CAUZXS010000375.1, forward strand.
TGACCCGAAGGCTCACTTTTCAATAGCTACTACACCGAGTTGTAGAGGAGGGCGCTACTCCATTCTCTGGATTGCTCCACTTTATCCTTGATCCTTACCTTATAATACTGAGTGTTAAACAAGTCGGTATCAAGTACCATTTTTTAAGTCTTTCGCAAGACTCGACCAGGGGTTGAACCCCGATCTCCCTAACTATATATATATATATATATATATATGGTACAGTCTTTGAACCTGGGTTTCATGCTATCACCTATCGTCGGACAGTGTTAGATCATGTCTAAAATGGTCGTAAAACAAATAGAAATATCAATAAACCAATATTAATATGACTAATAGACGAATGCGTGGAGCAAATATCACAATATTTAAATCATTAAATATTAAAGTAATTTTGATATCGTTTAAATTCAAATAATATATGCATAAAATAAAACCAGTCATGAATTGGAGTTTTCTAATGGTTTGTTTTGTTTATTGGCATGCCAACCTTTGTGTGATATTTAATTCCAAAGCCCTCTTTGTAGAAAAACAGCAGTGGTACTATTTAACCTAGAGTTGGGAAGATAAGGGGTTCATGCCTTTCCCAAAATTAATAGTCCGAAAGTGAACGTGATAGCATGACTGGAGTTTGAACTCGCTTACTTCTAGATGGCAGACCAGCACGTTAGCCTTTACGCTACGGAGACTCCTTCCCAATCTTCGGGTAAGTTGATGCAACCACTTCTACAGTCTACTGAATCTTTCAAAACATTCTTCTTCATCATCATCATCATATCGCGCTGGTAGCACGGATATCCCTGACCCTCTCTCGCCACTCCTCCCTATCGTTCATCGCCCTGGGTAGGTCTTCAGGACAACATCCTGTATCCTGCTGAATGTATGTTCGTGCTGGTCGTCCTGCTTTTGCGCGGCCATGTGTGGGGATCCATAAGAGTACATCTCTTATGAGTTCGTCCCTACTTCTCCAGCAGTGTCCTGCATGTCTGGTTCTTCTAACTTGAATAGTTTTCGTGAGGCAGGTGGCCGTACAGTTGGTGTCTTGTGGGGTGTTGCTGCCAGGACTTGTTCAGGATTGCACGCAGCATTCTTGTGTAATTGCCATCTAGCTTCTTCTCCAGCCGTTTTGTTAGCGTCCATGTAGTGCAGCCATATAGCAGTATCGATGTGACCGCTGCCTGGAAGAAACTGCGTTTCATTTTATCGGTTAGGTCTGATTTCCATATAATTGATAGCCTATTGATAGCTATCCATGCTTTCGTTAACCTCGTTAACATTCTTCTTAATGTATAGTATTCTGAATATCAGATGCAAGATTTAAGTCAGGTGACTGTTTATTCTTGACGTGGGTTTCAACCTAGTACCATATTACGAGGTATATGCTTAACTTCGTGACGACCTATATATATATATATATATATTAAAATGAGTTGGTCCACGAAGAGATTTATATTTTTTTAGGATTTATCAATTTATTTTGTTCTTACATACGTGTATGTTTCCAGCTTGTTGCTTTTGTCAGAGAATATATATGGCACAAGGTCTTGTTAATGGGTTACTTAATGAGACTTGAACTCACTCCTGTTTGCAGTTTGAATGGTTTTCAGTTGGTTATGGGTTTATTTGGTGGTCACTCCTCTTTTTTTCTTTGAGTGTACTTACCTTAGTCTGCTTTACTCCTCATTTGCTTTTAATTTAGTTTGGTTGTTTAGGTTTTATAGCATATCAACCTTTCTAGGTTATTTAATGCCAAATCCATTTTTATACAAATAATCAGTTCTATTTCAAACAATTCAGTTTAGCATAAGTACACAGTTTAAATGTAAGTACACAGTTTAACTGTCAAAAGCATTTATATTTCAAGCTATTCAGTTTAGTAAAACAGTTCCATTTCAAACAATTCAGTTTAGTATAAGTATAGTTTTGTGCATACACAGTTAATTTCAAAACAGTTCTATTTCAAGCAATTTAGTTTAGCATAAGTACGCAGTTTTTCTGTATTTCACCCATAGAGAGGACCCTATCAGGTGCTACCAATCCGGGCTAGAGGGTACCTGGGAGCGATGGCAATGAAGGGGTACACTGCATTCCCCAAAATTCCTGCATTACTGGAACCTCAGCTCCAACCGACTGGGCAACATTTGCTTTTGATATTTGATACGTTTTTTGGTTGTGTGTGAGTGTGTGTATGTGTATGTGTGTGTGTTGGAGTGGTTTCGGATTTCACTTAGTTATTTTTTCTCTCTGTGTGTATGAATGTGTGTCTTGAATTTGTGTATGCGTGCGTGCGTGTGTGTGAGTGTGCGTGTGTGTGGTAATGTATTTTGGAATATACTGGTAATTATTTTTTACTGATAATTTTTTTGTGTATATAACAAAAGCATAGACAGCTATCAATAGGCTATCGGTCATATGGAAGTCAGACCTGACCGATAAATGAAACGCAGTTTCTTCCAAGCAGCGATCGTGTCGATACTGATATATGGATGCACTACATGGACGCTAACTGAACGGCTGGAGAAAAAGCTTGACGGCAACAACACAATATTGAACAAGTCCTGGAGGCAACACCCTACAAACCACTCATCACGAAAACTATCCTAGTTAGACGAACCAGACATGCAGGACACTGCTGGAGGCGTAGGGACGAGCTCATAAGTGATGTACTTCTATGGACTCCTTCATATGGCCGTGCAAAAGCAGGGCGGCCAGCTCGAACCTACATACAGCAGCTCTGTAAGGATACGAAGTGTTGCCCTGGGGGCCTACCAGAAGTGATGAACGATATGGAGGGGTGGCGAGAGAGGGTCAGGGATATCCGTGCTGATGGCATGACAAGATGATATATATATATATATATGTGTGTGTGTGTGTGTATGTGTGTGTGTGTGTATATTTGTTTCCATTTGTGTGTATATGATTCATGCTTTATTCAACTTTAGTTTAAATTCATCAATAAATTTCTTTTCCTTTACATGTAGTAGCTACTTCAAATAACTAAGTGAAATCCAAACCACTCCAACACACACACGCACACACACACACACACACACACACACACACACAACGAAAAAACGTATCAAATATCAAAAGCAAATGAGGAGTAAAGTGGACTAAGTTAAACACACTCTGATAAAAAGAGAGGAGTGATCTTCGTATAAACCCATAACCAACTGAAAAACAATTAAACCGCAAACAGGAGTGAGTTCAATTCTCATTGAGTAACCCATTAACAAGGTCTTGTGCCATATATGTTCTTGGACGAAAGCAACCAGCTGGAAACATACACATATGTAAGAACAAAATAAATTGATAAATCCTAAAAAAAAAAAAAAATACAAAGCTCTTCGTGGACCTACTCATTTAAAAATATTTCTTTCTCAATTTGGACCGACAACAGAAAATTTTATCCTATATATATATATATATCTATATATACCAGATTGGTTTTAATTACTATTTTAAGAATATTCCTTTGCAAAAAAGGAGATTAAATTTGATTATTCTTTAAAAATATCCATATGAAAAAAAATTAAATGAATGAAATAAAATAATCTAATCAAAATAAAAATAAAACGAGATGAATTTTAATAACTCTTTTAAAAATATTTGTATTTAAAAAAACAAATCCTGCTCTTCATGCCAGCATTTTAATACTGCTTGATTTACGAAAACGTTTTCATCAATTAATTCACCTGGTATACAGTGTGGTCCAAAAGTAGATGGTTAGTAGGTAAAATACGTTTGTTTGGTTTCTTTGTTTAATGGCATATCAACCTTTGTAGGTTACATAATGCCAAAGCTATTCTCCTAGAAGAACAATAGTGATACTATTTAACCCATAGCTGGGAGGATAAAAGGGGGTTCATACCTTTCCCAAGGGTATTTGCCCGAAAGTGAACGTAATAGCGGGACTGGAGTTCGAACTCGCTTTTTACGATTCCGCTGTCCATCGCTTTAACCATTACACCACGAGGACACCCCCCCTTGTCGTTTGTATTCTATAACACTAACACACGACAAGTATCTCGAAATTCTAATGAATCAAGTTGTTCCATGATTACAACAACAGATTAATTCAAGTGACCTTTATTTCCAACAAGATGGGGCCTTGTACATTATTCAAGAGTAGTCTGAAAGTATCTTGTTGAAACATTTCCAGAGAAATCGATAGACCGAAGAGGTACGATTGATTGGCCAGCACGTTCACCTGATTTAACCGCAATGGATTTTTTCTTTCGGGGAATACTCAAGGATAAAGTCTATAGTCGAAAATCAAGAAGTGTTGGTGATTTGAAAAATTACATCAGAGACGCATTTCAAGAAATAAATAAACAAAGAGACTTGAGCAAACATGTTTGTCAAAGCGTGAGAGGTAGACATCAAAGCTACGTGATAGACAACAGTTTGGGCACCTGCATTGATAAAATTTTACTGCTTTTGTAATATTAAATACAACAAAATCTAATTGTCAATGTAATAATTGTATTATTAAATATAATTGTATATGTAATCTCAAAATAAATGTTATCATTTACTGTCCACCGACTATTAGACCATCCTGTATATACGAGGGTCATTTAATAAATAAGGTAAATTTTGTCTAAGTTGTCAATAGGAAGCACAGTTTATAGTTGCACCCCTTTCCCAGAAAATCAATACTAATGGGTTCTTTCATGCCTCAGAAGACTATCAGCATGAGAATCTTGCTGACCGCTGTGCCTGGAACCTTTTCTTTACTGGAGAGTCAGTGTGTTTCTACTCCATGGGCTGTCTTTTCTCGCATAAGAATGGCAAATCTATTTGTAAATGTTTTGCGGACTAAAACGTGCTTCATTTTTCTATGAATTTTTATATTGCTTGCATTTCTCAGCTCCTACTTAACCCATTGCAGGGTGGATAAGGGGTTTTCATACCTTTCTCAAGGGTATTACTCCGAAATGGAACGTAACTGCGCGACTGTAGTTTGAACTCGCTTACAACGATGTAACATGTTGGATCAGAGTAACGGATAATTAGACTGAGTCATTGTTTGTTTTCAATATTGCATTGATTTTAATTGTATTATAGTAGTTTTAGTGTAGTGCATCCATACTGCAGTATCGACACGACCGCTGCCTGGAAGAAACTGCGTTTCATTTTATCGGTCAGGTCTGATTTCCATATGGTCGATAGCTTATCGATAGCTGTCCATGTCTTCGTTAGCTGCGTGTCGATGTTTTTTTCGGTTGATAAGACACAGCTTCCTTGGTAGGTGAATTTGTCTACCCGTTTCAGAGAGGTTCCTTCAAGTGTGGAAATGTCGCCTGTTTGATTAAAGCACATATATTCAGTTTTGTGTGCATTGACATGGGGGCCAATGCCTGCGGCGTCTCGTTCTAAACTATGCAGTAGTGTTTCGGCTTGCCAGAATCCCTTGGACACTAACAAAACGGCTGGAGAAGAAGCTAGACGGCAATTACACAAGAATGTTTCGAGCAATATTGAACAAGTCCTGGCGGCAACACCCCAGAAGGCTCCAACTATACGGTCACCTGCCTCCCATCACAAAAACTATCCAAGTTAGACGAACCAGACATGCAGGACACTGCTGGAGAAGCAAGGACGAGCTCATAAGTGATATACTCCTATGGACCCCCACATATGGCCGAGCAAAAGTAGGAGGACCAGCTCGAACATACATACAGCAGCTATGTGAGGATATGGGATGTAGCCCTGAAGACTTGTCAGAAGCGATGAACGATAGGGAGAAATGGCGAGAGAGGGTCAGGGATATCCGCGCTAGCGGCACGACATGATGATGATGATGATGATGATAGTAGTTTTGAAAGTATAAAAAGTGTTTGAATGTTTTCTCTTTATGTCATTGGATATTAAAGAAATAGTTTTGTGGTGAAACATACCCAAAAGTTGTTCATTACACGCAATATATAATAAAAAATAGATTGGTGGGGTCTAAAAATTAGGGGTCGTTGATTACATTAAATTGTTCATTACTTTTGCATATACGCTGTATGCATCGCTTCAATAACGATATGTTAAGGCAAATGTTTTCGTCCCTCAGTACATCATACGAGTTTCCACGTTCTTATTCGCCCATCCATAAACGCTACACCAATCAAAAGGCATAATCTGCGAAGGAAGGAGGGTTGTGATCGGTTCCATAGGAGAGCCCCAAAGATACTCTTTACTCTCCTGTTCACTGTCGAATCATTAAACCTGATCGAAATCGACTAAAACCTGCTCATATCTCATACTCCTCACGCGAAAACCTTTCAAGAATTTTAGCGATAAAAGCTTTCATAACGGTTTTCATTTTTCTCCTTTTTTCTCCCTTTTTTTCCTTGTCGTTTTTATATTTATTGGTTTCTTTCGGAGGTTTTATTAAGTATTAGTAGTATTTTTTCTTCCTTTTCCTTGTTTTATTTTGTGCCAGTCAAATGTGTGCAGTCGATAGGGAGCGAGGAGGGTAAAAGACATATTGTGAGGGTTTGTCGATGTATGATGAGTGACAGTCCTTTATCAGCTTTGACCGTTAACATCTCATTGACTTTTCTCTTCATCAAATTCAAAGTATCCCCTCCTTTTTCTCTTTCATAAGCTTTGCCTCTCTCCCATCCAGAGCATTCGTATCTTTTCTTTTTACCTTTATCAATTATTCCAAGCCACCTCTTAATTTCTTCTTCTTCTTCTTCTTCTTCTTCTTCTTCTTCTTCTTCTTCTTTATATATTTCAATATGTCTTAATTCCTTCGGAGGGTGTTTATAGTTTTATTTTCAAATTTCTCATTCATTCTTACAGATTTTGGCTTCTAATATTTTCCAGTCTCTTACTTCCTTCTTTTCTTCTTCTTTCTTTCCTTCCCACTTTTCTTTCTTTCTTTTATCTTTCTTTTTGTTTATCTTATTATTTGCCTTTCCTTTTTTTTTACGTATTACTTTAAACTTTCTGTGTCTCTTTGATTGTTTCAATCGTGGTTTTCTCTTTTTCCTTCCTTTTCCACATCCCATTTCGTTCCTGTATTTTCTCATCCTCTTTCAGAAATTTTTCTTCTTCTTTTTATTTTATTTCCTTCCCTCTCCCCTCTCTTTCTCTTTCTCTCTCTCTCTCTCTCTCTCTCTCTCTCTCTCTCTCTTCAAGTTTCTTTTATTTTTCCGTTCTTCTATAAAATCTGCATCCTTCAATCAATCTCATTGTACTAGTTCACCCCTACACCTCTTGCCAAAATATATCCCCATCCCTCTCTCATTCCCCTCATTGATCCTTTCATACGGCTCTCCCCCCGCCCCGTCGCTTTCGTCTATCCTTTCTTCGATTCTTCTTTTCGCTTTGCCTCCATTTCGCTTTTTTGGCACAACGTTAAAGTTTCCCCTTTCCAAAAATCTGTCATTTCCTCCTTCTACAAGACTCTGACGGGGCTGTCAAAAGATTATTTTTATTCCAATCGTACATCGAAATGGCTTGGGACCACTGAGAAATGCGCATGCGTATTAAAATAGAGGGCGTGCCGGCCGGCCAGCCGGTGTATGTGTGTGTGTGTGTGTGTGTGTGTGTGTGTGTGTGTATCGGTATATCAGAAGAGAGTTGTACTCGTTTCTCTACATAAATGGTAATCTACGTTTGCAACTTTCTGTGTGTGTGTGTGTGTGTATGTGTGTGTGTGTGTGTGTACCTCTTAGCATCTACTAATGTGTTTGTGTGTGTTAGGTGTGTACAGTTATATACGCACTACGTGTATTTGTAGATAATTTCGAGGTGGCGTGTTCAAGTATGCGTATATATATAAATGTGTACTTGTGATATGCCCAAAAGAAATATCAATGCCTGTACTTGTACAAGAAATAGAACAGAAAATGAGAGTAAGTATTTATGTAGGGTTATTGAAACGGGCGAATACTTAGGACATACGAAGTATGATCAAAAAGTCTTGTATGCTGCTGATCTTAATGAAATGGTGATACCTGAACGTCTAATCAATAAGAAGTCTCGATATTTTTTAATCAGCAGTTTTTGGTGAACCACAGGATTGTGCAAGTGCAATCAACTTTCATTTTTTTTTTTCAACAAAAACATATCTTTTAACAAAAACATATCTTTTCACTTTCTTTCTATGTTTTCATTACTTCAGTCGTGGTTTCTCTTTATTCTTCTTTTTATATATACCATTTTATTCCTCAATTTTCTCATTTTCTTCTTTTTATTCTTCTCTCTCTCTCTCTCTCTCTCTCTCTCTCTCTCTCTCTCTCTCTTCAAATTTCTCTTCTTTCATTCGTGGTGTTCTAGTCACCGTCGTTGAAAATGGATATGGCGAAGCGAGTTCAAATCCTGGACGAAACTGTTTGCATTTCACATTGTGCTAATACACTTGGGAAAGGTATAAATCCAACTATTCTCTCTCCAGCTATGGGTAGATAGAAGAGCAGACTGAGCTATTTAACCCTAATGCGACAACCAGTCTAGGAGAAGGAAAACCCTAAACTCAAACCGGTTAAACTACGCTGAAAATTTGACCTTGTGTCAGATCTTCCTCATGCTGAGAGGTTGGTAAATGGCTTTATGTCATTGAACCAAATAACCGTATCCTAACCAACATTTACAGCATTCATTTTGCAACAAAGTGTGAAATGTTTACTTATTTAATATGATTGTGAATATATGTTTATGGAGATAAATATCTAGTACGACAAAGAAAAAGTTTACCCTTCCACATATCTCTAAAATTCAAGTATCAGCTTGACATTAATATCCTAAACTATTAGCAGGTTGATCAATCTAATTATCAAAATGAATTCCATCAATAAAATATGTAAAAAGGAAAGTGAGTGGAAGAAAAAAGACGCGAGAGATGGCGAGAATTGTGTGAGAAAAGATGAAAGAGAGAAATAGAGCAAAAGAGAAGAGAAAGAGAAAGGAATAGTAGAAGAGAGAGGTAGAGAGAAAGAGAACAGGAAGAAAAAAAGTGGGGCGCCTGTGGTGAAACGGTTACCGTGGTAGGAAGTGGAACCAGCAACACAAGTTCTAAACCTATACGAGATTGTTTGCATTTTACATACTACTGAAATCTTTCAGAAAGGCACGAATCCAACCCTTCTCTCTCCAGCTATAAGTAAATAGTAGGCTAGACTTTTCTCTTTAACCTTAGTATGGTATCCGATCTAGCTGAAGGAAACTTTGAATTTAAACGTGTTAAACTACGCTTAAAAATTGACCTATGTCGCACACTACTGTGCGAAAGGTAGCTTGATATATACAAGTTTTTTCAACAATTTTCCTTTTTCAAAATTAAAACACTCTCAAATAGCTAACTTTTTTTAAAAAATTGTGGTATCTGATGAAGCCATAGATGAAAAACATATACAATTTTAAATGAAAAACATTTTGAATGAAAAACAAGATTTTTTTCATTCATATTTCAGTACTATATATATATATATATATATATATATATATATGTAAGGATTCGTCGGTATTATATATATATATATATATATATATATATATATATATATATATAAGGAAATTGTAGGTCCTGACGTGCTTTAGTTGTAAAGTCTTCGGAAATTGCAAACACCTCTCAACCCATAAATACACACACATGCATATATCTATAACTCATATATAAAATGAATATATATATATGTATAATATTTATATATATAATGTAAATATGGTATATATATATATATATATATAACACATTTCCATTATAGATTTAAATATTATATGCATATATATTTCCAACCCACAAATACATACACATGCATATATCTATAACTCATATATAAGTAAGTAAAGTTAGCGACCATAGTCGAGGGTGACCCGAAGGCTCCCTTTTCGATAGCTACTACACCAAGGTGTAGGGGAGGGCGCTACTCCATTCCCAGGATTGCTCCACTTTACCCTTGAACCGTACCTTATAATGCTGAGTGTTAAGCAAGGTGGTATCAAGTTCCATTTTTAAAGTCTTTGGTATGACTCGACCTGGGATTGAACCCAAGTCTCCCGGGCCATTGGCGAACACTCTAACCGCTGGGCCAATGTCCCGGTCAAAATATAATATATATATATATATATATATATGTGTGTGTGTAATATTTATATATATAATGTAAATATGTTATATATATATATATGTCTATATATAATATATATGCATATATATGTATATATTTATATTTATGTATATATTTATAGATCTATAATAATTAATGTATATGATATAAATATATTATACTTATATATGCATATATTGAGATAAATAATACTATCGTATTCACATATAAGCTAATAAATTATATATATATATATATATATATATATATATATATATATGTGTGTGTGTGTGTGTGTGTGTGTGTGTGTGTGTGTGTGTGTGTGTGTGTGTGTGTGTTATTCATGTATACAAAATTCATATTTGCGAATCCTTTTAAAAAAGATACCAGGGAAATGTTTTTTTCTAAATGTAGATAAGCGTTTTTACATTTAATCGACATTTTTTTTGTCACACATGAAAAATATTCGAAATGTGTCGACTTTATTTATACACGTTAAGCTGTCAGAAAGAAAGCAAATTCACTTTTATTGTGCACGCTGAATAATACATTTTCTCTCACTCCCTCTATGTTCGTGTCTCTATCTATTTCTCTCTCTCTCTCTCTCTCTCTCTCTCTCTCTTTCTCTATCTCTCTCTGTCTTTCACTCATTCACTTACTCGCGCACACACTTTCACAGCCTTTCTCTTTCTTTTCGTTATAAAAATTCTATTCTTCTGGCATATGGAGTCCTGCTCGTTAGTATTTGAACAAAGAGACAATTTTCTTCTTTTTCACATGCTAAATGGAAAACAATATACTTCTAAAATCTTATACGGAACCATTTGACAGGATAAGGCGAAATCACGTTGCTCCTAGTCTCTAAGTGGTCGCCCACTTACGTATTAAACAGACTTCCTAATGCTTAACTTGGTAGCAACTGGTGGTTAAAGATGATATATTTTCAACTCGACTTTTCTGTTTAATGATTTTTTATTGTTATAAAATTGTTGCCATTTATTTAAGTTTGCTTGGACATAACCCTCGGATTGCTTTCACCTATCTAAGTACTGAACAGGCTCATAACTGCTTAACACTGAGATAACATTTAGTTACTGGCAAGAAAATTCTCAGAGACATATCTATTTTTTACGGTGGAACAAAAGATAAAGATTTTGTTTAGCTAAGCTGAGTGACACAGAGTCCAGGTCAGCATTATACGTATCTTCGAAATCAAATCCCGCGCAAAAAAAAAAGTTTGGGGATTTTCAAATCTAATATGCTAAAAGCGTTCTCTGTGATCATATTAGTAAACTGAGAAAATTGGGAATATAAATATTTATCAACATAGCTTAGTTGTTTTGTTTTACGGCGTATCAACTCTTTGCGGGTCATTTCAAACACTTCAGTTTAACATAAGTACACAGTTTAGTTCTATTTGACCCATAGAGAGGATCCTACCAGGTGCTACCACTCCGAACCAGAGTGGACCAGGGAGCAATGGCAATGAAGAGTTATTCTGCATTCCCCATTGCTCCAGCATTACTTAAACTGCATCATCAGATTGTTTAGTGTCATATCTGGGGCACTCGTTGGGGGGGGGGTTGAGTCTTACCTCTGCAGAGAAGCAGTCAGTGTATTCCACAGCCCCAGCCGATTTGGCAATAGCTCAAGACCATTATATATGGTGTCTCAATATACATGGGACCCATGTGACTGCTAATAACTCTTCTACTAATAATGTTATGTTCTTGTTTGTTTCAGATTTGTATAGTATACTATAACAACTATTAATCCTCGATCACAATGCCTTGGACAACATAGAAAAAATGTTTTGTATCACTACTTATTTGGAGACAAAATCATTGAAAACTGTTTCAAAATAGATGCAACTCATTAATATGATAATGATTTATTACTGAGACAAAAAAAAAATTAAAAAATATAGCATGTCCGGGAAGCTGATATAATAACAATTAAAATAAACATTGATTTCATGTCTCTAGCTCAAAGGATGTATATTTTCCTGGACGTGTTCCAAATGATCGCCATTGCGCTTGCGTCAGTAATAAATCATTATCATATTAATGGGTTGCATCTATTTTGAGACTCCCTGAATTAGCGCGCATTATTTCTTCGCAATTTTCTCAACAATTAATTACAGACGGAGAATCTGCGTTTTAGTAATATCCCATCATAAAATGCGGAAGAAGGGATTTTTGCCATAGAAAATATTTTCAGTCCTGTCGACTGGGGCTGAAGAATACGCCGACTGCATCTCCTAACGAGTGTCGTGCGTATGACATTAGACTGTATCTGATGGCAAGACTCAAGTCCAGGAGCTTTAGGGAATGTGGAATAACCCTTCGATGCCATTACTCCCAAGCCCACTTCGGTGTGGTAATACCTGTTAGGGCTCCATGTACTATATAGAACTATTTAATCATTTACTATTCTTGAAACTATTTAATTGTGTGCAAACAAATGATTAATATTAAATAGAGTTATAAGACTTGTATATATATATATATATATATATACTCTTCCATACTATGTTATTTTTGTAATAAATTATGGTTATTATCATCTGTTTTGATTGTATAATGTTCCATTCGTCTTCCAAACTGTAGGCGTGTCAATACTACTCTATGGCAACATGACTTGGATTCTGATGAAACGATGTGAAAAAAAGCTAGATAAGGATACTGGAGCTGTGTTGAACAAATCTTGAATGCAGCAACTTTCAAAACTGCAACTGTACGGCCACTCACCTCTCATCTCACAAGCCATTCAAATAAGATGAACAAGACATCCTGGGCCCTGCTGAAGAAGTAAGGAAGAACTCATAAGTGACGTTCCCTTATGGATTCCTACACATGGACACACCAGTGTAGGCCCACTATTAAAAACTTACATTCATCAGCTCTGTGCGTACACTGAATGCCGTCTTGAGGACTTGCTTAGGGCCATGGCCGATCAGGATGGTTGACGAGAGAGTAAAAGGAGTCTAAACTATCAGCACGACCTGATGATAATGAAAAATTATATTTTGGTTTTGGAGGAAAAATTTATGAAAAACAATGTTGAGAATATACTTATCAAAAGTTAATATTATATATATATCAGTATTTCCTTTCGTAAATTAATTACCGAAATGCGTGATTATTTCCAACCAATAATCAGACTTTTTTTTCTGTGCAGATATGAAAATGATTTATTGGTCGGTAGATTGTTGATTTTTTCTCTCTAATCAGCATATAGTCTTGAATATTTACCCAGTGTAATTATTCATTTTCACTTATAAAAAGGCATAACGAAATATGGATTTTTTATAATCGATTGAGAAACCTTCTCACACTTTGCTTTTTACTTTTATTTTATTTCTGTGCCACAGTCTATCTATCAATCTATCTTAGTCTGCTTATATATATATATATATATATGAGGATCATTAAATAAGTTTAAAGACTTTTTTCGTATGAGCAATTTTATTGATAGTACACACATGAAACTCTAGTCCCCTTCGACGTAATCTCCTCCGACTGCAATGCACTTGTTCTACCGTTCCAACAACTTCTGGAAGGCCCTATGGAAGTCCTCTTGTGTGAGCGTGTCAATGACCTTCGTCACAGCCTCTTTTATCTCCTCAATGGTCTCCTAACGACAGCCTTTGAGCTTTGGGAATAACCAAAAGTCACAGAGAGCAACGTCTGGACTATAGGGAGGGTGACGAACTGTCTTGATGCCCATCTTGGTCAAATTGTCTGTAACAAGGATGGAGTTGTGGACTAGTTCATTTTCCTGGTGGAAATGCCACTGATCCGATTTGAAGAGTGCTGGCCTCTTTCGACGGCATCTCATCCTAAACTCCCTTAAAACGTCAACATAGTAACCCTAACCCTAACCCTTTGGCCAATCAACTGTCATGTATGGACTTCCTTACTCCTCTCACACCTCTCATTATCCCTCACAGACTCCCTGCCTTCCTTGAATCTCTTATGACACTCAAAAACTGATGCTAGATTCATGCAAGATGGTCGAAAAGCAGTCTGAAGTATTCCATACGTTTCTGTGGCATTTTTCCCAAGTTTAAAACAGAATTTTATTGCATATCGTTCTTCTAAAGTGTCGTCACGTCCAGATTGCATTTTTTAAAATCACCAGTTGTGACAATCAGGCTTTAATAGGGTGTATTCCAATTCCTACTGTAGTTGTTCATTTCAACCTGAAATCATAAAAATTGGTCAGTCATCTCATAAGATGTATAGCAATAACATTCTGAATTTTCAAGAGTCTACAACAATTTTAAATTGTATGTATCTATTTAGGTATCCCTTTCACCCTCTCTTTCTCTCTCTCTCTCTCTCTCAATATATATATATATATATATATGTATGCATGTATGTATATTATTTTAACGTTAATAGTTTGTCGATATCTTTAATTTTAAACGAGTTAGAACTCTATTATTTGCACACAGATAAATGATTTCATGTATTGCTATTTAACGTTAGTAATTCTATTTTCAAGTATTCCTATATAATCTGATACTAATCAGTGTTTGAACACATTTGAATAGTTTCAAGTATTGCTATTTAAGATAAGTAATTCTATTTGATATTTGTAATGATCACTAGTAAAAGACTGCAAAATTCCATTTGACCCATAGATGGGAGGGTAGCAGATATCATGAAATAGTCAGTTGAAAACATTTGGATACAAAAAATGATTTTGTTCAATGAATCTGTATGTTACATAACTAGATCATTTTTCTTCTTTTTTTTTTTTTTTTTCAAGTCATATCGTCATATCGACTCTTTTAAAAACTAGTTTAAAAACTTCTTAAAAACCAACTTGTCATCATAAAAACCTTTTAACTGACGATAAGTTCAAAACTAGTTGAAAATAATTAAAAAATAAAAATACTTGAAAGTTTGGTTCATTAGAGGTCATTTAATACCCAATGCTGTTTATATATATATATATATATATATATATATATATATGATTTGTTTTGGTTGGATTTGAAAGCATATCAACCATTATAGGTTATTTAATACCAAATGCTGTCTATATATATATATATATATATATACTCCCCCATGGGGGTTGAGCTCTCTGGCGAAGGAATTGCCGGCCGCCGCTAGCGTAATGCAAAGCTCTTCGAAAGAATTGAGCACTCTGGTAGCCGATAGGGTATAAAAAAATGTAAACAAAGGCTGCTGCTGCTGTTTCTAAAAATAAAAATACCTTAAAATTCACTGAGCCAACGTGGTCCGCTTGGTGGATGAGTGGTCTGAATCACAGTCTAGCGTAAAGTTGGAAGGGTTTCGGCTCCGAGTATCCTGCGTGTCTAGCCACACTGAAGAGTTCTGATAGAACGAAACAGTCTGTCTGTGGAGGATTATATATATATATGATTTGTTTTGGTTGACTTGGAAAGCATATCAACCATTATAGGTTATTTAATACCAAATGCTGTTTATAAATATATGTATTAAATATATATGATTTGTAAACATATTTTGTTGAGATAATTTTCAAATGAGCCCGATCTCATTTTTTGCACACAATTAAATGGTTTCAAGTATTGCTATTAAATACCAATAATTCTATTCAATATTTCTCATTCGTTTGCACACAGTTAAATTGTTCCAAGTATTGTTATGTATAACTAACAGTTTAATTAAACACCTGTCATTAGTTTACACACAGCTACAGGATCAAACAGTTCTATTTATAACAATTTGATTTAGCATAAGTCATTTGGACATAGTTTAAATGTCAAACAGTTCTATTTGAGTCAATGATAAGACCCTATCAGGTGCTACCACTCCTGATCAGAGTGGACTAGGGAGTAATGGTAATGAAAAGATATTCCATATTCCCCGAAAATTCAAGACTAGAGCCTCACCATCAGATTGTTTAATGACATATCTAGGATACTTGTTGGGGGATTATTACGTCATCTGCTGAGATGCAGTTAGTGTATTCTAAGCCCAAGCCGACTGGGCTTAAACAAATTTTGTTGATAACATTTTAAAACTAGTCTGAGCTCATTTTTTGCACATAGTTAAATGATTTCAAGTATTTCTAGTTACTATTAATCTTTTGTTTGCATATAGTTAAATAGTTTCAAGCATTGTTATATAACAGTCACAATTAAATATCAGTCATTTGTTTACATTTTGTTATATAATGAAACTTCTATTTTAAACGATCAAATCTAGCATAAGGCATTTGTTTGTTTGTTTGTTTGTTTTTATGACATATCAACATTTGTAGGTTATTTAATGCCACTTACATTTTTATTCCAATAATCACTTCTATTTCAAACAATTCAGTTTAGCATGAGTACACAGTTTAATTTTCATAATCATTTCTATTTCAAGCAATTCAGTTGAGTCAAACTGTTCTAATTCAACCAATTCAGTTTAGTATAAGTATAGATTATGTTTACACACAGTTAAATGTCTAAACAGTTCTATTTTTAAAAAATCAGTTTAACGAAAGTACAGTTTCAGTGTCAAAAACAGTTCCATTTCAAACAAATCAGTTTAGCATCTGTACGAAGTTTAAATGTAAGTACACAGTTTAATTGTCAAAAATATTTCTATTTCAAGCCGTTCTGTTTAGTCAAACAGCCCTAATTCAAACAATTCGGTTTAGCGTAAGTACAGTTTCAATGTCGAAAACAGTTCTATTACAAACAATCCAGTTTAGCATCAGCACGCAGTTCAGTTCTATTTAACCCATAGATAAGGCCCTATCAGGTGCTACCGCTTCGAGCTAGAGTGGACCTGGGAGCGATGGCAATGAAGGGGTGCTCCACATCCCCCGAAGCTCCAGAATCAGTGGAACCTAATTGTTTAGTGTCATATCTAGGACACTCGTTGAGGGGCTTTACTCTTCTGAAGAGGCGCAATCGGTGTATTTTACAGCCCCATCCGACTAGGCTAATGACTAGAAAGAAGTGTTCTTATATGTCTTTCTTCATACCATTATATATATGTGTGTGTGTGTGTGTGTGAGTGTGTGATGTTGTCGGGGTCAACGAATGTTGACAGAGATGACGGCGAGTTTAAAGAAAAGGAAAAGTCAGACACATCGTCACAGAAAAAATAGCACGCACTTTATTAATGTGTTTCAGCTTTTCTTTGGACCGATCTCAAAAACAGGAAACCGTGAAAGGGTAATCTTAAGTCTATGAAGGAATCGCTAAATCGTAGCTCCCTCTAATGTGGTGAAGGATGGGCTCGATAGCCTGGAAAGTTTGATCGTCACTTGTCCTCTATCAGTTACTAAGTCACTTTACAAAAATCCCCAGTTTTCGTGTGTGACAGTTTCTCGCACCTATCACGAAAGTCAACTGGGAACTAAGTTCATTTTTTCACCAAAAAGTATTTTTAGAAGCAACGACGAAAATCTGCGCATTAAAAATATTAGTATTTCTATATAAATATTAATTACTAGTTAAAGTATCTGTCTCTGCTAAGCCAAGAGTTTTATCCTAGATAAAAGCAACTTAGTTTATTTTTCATCATTTTTCGATCGGGACTAAAGAAATAAGAAAAAAAGGTAAATATTTTCCCAGGGTTCGTCTCTATTCTTTCATCAGATCAATACATTGAAAATCATTTTTATCGCTTTTAATGCAGAACTTTCTTAACCTATTCAAATCCTATTAGACTAATAAAATACATAAATACCGATATATATATATATATATATATATATATATATATATATATTAGTTAGATTTGGTCAGATGAACGCAGAGGCGAGAAACACACAGTTGCTAAGCACCGTCGAGTTATGTGATGATAGAGACGAAATGATCAATCACATAATAAGCGAATGCAGCAAATTTGCACAGAAAGAGTGTAAGACTAGACACGACTGGGTGGGCAAGGGGATCTACTGGGGATTATGCAAGAAATTGAAATTTGACCATACGAACAAATAGTATACGCACCACCCAGCATCTGTCTGGAAAAATGAGACGCACAAACTCCTCTAAGATTTTGAGATACAAACAGATCACGTAATCTCGGCCAGACGATCAGACCTTATAAAAATCAATAACAACAACAACAAAAGAGAATTTACAGAATTGAGGATTTTGCTGTCCCTACTGACCACAAAGTGTAAATTGAAAGAAAGTGAAAAGAAGAATAAGTATCTCGACCTTGTTAGGGAATTGAAAAAAAAAAACTGTGGAACATGAAAGTAACGATTACACCAATTGTAATTGGTGCTCTTGGTACAGTCACCAAAGGATTGATACAAGGACTGGGGGACTTGGAAACCAGAGGACGAGTGGATACCATCCAAACTACAGCATTATTGAGATCAGCCAGAATACCAAGAAGAGTCCTGGAGATTTGAGAAGACTTGCCGTCACTCAAACTTCTGTAAAAGACCATCAGCTAACG
Source organism: Sepioteuthis lessoniana (assembly GCA_963585895.1). Lineage (NCBI taxonomy): Eukaryota > Metazoa > Mollusca > Cephalopoda > Myopsida > Loliginidae > Sepioteuthis > Sepioteuthis lessoniana. Next base: position 48,713 of record CAUZXS010000375.1, read on the forward strand.
CTGATATAAAACAAACTCACAAGGAGTAACAATAATAATAATCCTATTTACCAACCCCTCCGCTCGGGCAGGATATGACACAAGGCCAATTTTTAAGCAAAGGTTTGAATTCAGAGTTTTCCTTCTCCTAGACTAGTTGCCCCACAAAGGCTGAAGAATCCAGCCAGTCCTACTATTTACCCATAACTGGAGGGAGAATAATTGGATTTATACCTTTCCCAAGGGTATTAGTGCCATGTGAAATGCAATCGATCTCGTCCAGGATTTGAACTCGTGTTGCCGTGTCCATTTCCTACGACGATAATCAGTACACCACGGGCACATTAATAATAATAATAATAATAATAATAATAATAAGAAGAAGAAGAAGAAGAAGAAGAAGAAGAAGAAGAAGAAGAAGAAGAAGAAGAAGAATGTTAAAATAAGAACTAAAAGTAAAACAACAAAATCTAGAAAACAAAAATAGGAAGAAAACCAATTGTATGGATACTCCAAGTGACAAAATAGCGAGATTGCACAAAGATAAACTGGATATAGTTAAGGAAGGAAAACTTAGAGAGAGAAACTGAATCCCTTTTCATTGCAGCACAAAATAATGTTATCAGGACCAATTATATCGAAGCGAAAATTGATAATAGCAAGTATTGATTATGTTATGACAGATATGAAACGGTTAAGCACGACTGGGTGAGAAAGGTGATCCACTGGGAATTATGCAAGAGATTAACAATTGACTATATTGCAAAATGATATATGCACAAACCAGAATTTTTATTAGAATATTAGAAGCATAAAATTCTCTGGAATTCTGAGATACAAACGCATTACCTAATCCCAGCCAGAATGCCAGACTTAGAGTTGACTCACAAAAAAAAAGAACTTGTCTTCTAGTGGATTTTGCTGTTTCAGCGAAGTATTGAGTGAAATTGAAAGAAAGCGAAAACATTTACAAACACATGGATCTTATCAAATAGCTGGAAAACCTGTAGAACGGTGACGGTGATACCAATTGTGGTTTGCGCACTTGGAATGGTCTCCAAAGGCATTGAAATGAAACAGAAGGAATTGAAACTCAGAGAAAGAATCGAGTCTATACAAAGGACAGTATTGTTAAGATCGGATTGAATACTCTGATGAGTCCTGGAGACATGAGAAGATTTGCTGTCACTCAGACTCCAGTGAAAGACCACCAATTAAAGTTGGTGTGAAAAATTCGCTGGGAGTGAAATGATGATCTTTTGAAAACAATCAAGTAAATTTGCACAGTGACAGTGTTTCAAGTATTCCGATCTAATACTAGTAATTTTCAAACAGATCTATTTGACTCATAGGTGTGAACCTCGTTGATGCTACCGCTCCGGGTCAGAGAGGACCTGGTAGTAATGGCAACGAAGGGGTGATACTACACTCCCCAATGTCTTAGTCGACTGGGGCTGTAGAATACAACAACTGCATCTCTGCAGAGGGGTAAGACTTCTCCAATGAATGTCCTGTATATGACACTAAAGAATCTGATGGTGATGCTTCAGTAGATGCTGGAGCTTTGGAGAATACGGAGTACCTCTTCATTGCCATTGCTCCCAGGTTCACTCTGGCCTGGAGTGGTAGCACCTGATAGGGTTTTATCTACGGGTCAGATAGAATTAAACTGTGTAATTATGCTAAACTGAATTGTTTGAAATAGAACTGTTTTGACATTTAACTTTGTGTATACAAAACTGTAATTATACTAAACTGAATTGTTTGAAACTTTTATCTAAATGACTTAATTGAATGACTCGAAAAGGGTTGATACGTCGTAAAACAAAACAACAATCCAAATAACCAACTACACTCCCCAAAACTTCAGGAGTGGAGCCTCACCACCAGATGGAGCTAAGTGTCACGTCAACACACTAGACAAATATAACTTATTAGCTTTTTCTAGATTTTTCACACGCTTGTGTATTTCTTTTATACTGATATGTACGATATTTCTTTATGGACAATAAAAAATATTTTGAAGTAAATTAATCCCTTGACGTCTTTAATCTGCTGAGCGAACGTATACACAGCACAATAGCCTTGTCAATTAATCTCGTGGCGAGAACTGTATAGTAAGAGCATAAAAGGTAGGGTCACTTGGTTTATTGTTCGATAGGAGAGCTTAGCGTAACGGTTATCGTCGTAGGTTAGGTTACGTTATTTGATTTAATGGCATATCAACTTTTGATGTTTATTTAATGCCAAATTGAGAGCTTAGCGCAACGGTTATCGTCGTAGGTTACGTTATTTGATTTAATGGCATATCAACTTTTGATGTTTATTTAATGCCAAATTGAGAGCTTAGCGTAACGGTTATCGTCGTAGGTTACGTTATTTGATTTAATGGCATATCAACTTTTGATGTTTATTTAATGTCAAATTGTGTTTATCCATAGGATTTTTAAGGGTATAGTTTTTCGGTAACATTTTTTAAACGAGCCAGAGCTCATTTGTTTGGACACAGGTAAATGGTTTTAAGTATTGCTATTTATTTTTTGCACACAGTTAAATGGTTTCAAACATTACTATTTTTTACACACAGTTAAATGGTTTTAAATATTGCTGTTGTTTACACACAGTTAAATGGTTTTAAACATTTTTGTTGTTTGCACACAGTTAAATAGTTTTAAATATTGCTGTTGTTTGCACACAGTTAAATGGTTTTAAATATTGCTGTTGTTTGCACACAGTTAAATGGTTTGAAACATTTTTGTTGTTTGCACACAGTTAAATAGTTTTAAATATTGCTGTTATTTGCTCACAGTTAAATGGTTTTAAATATTGCTGTTGTTTGCACACAGTTAAATGGTTTTAAATATTTTTATTGTTTGCACACAGTTAAATAGTTTTAAATATTGCTGTTGTTTGCTCACAGTTAAATGGTTTTAAATATTGCTGTTGTTGCACACAGTTAAATGGTTTTAATTATTTTTGTTGTTTGCACACTGTTAAATAGTATTAAATATTGCTGTTGTTTGCACACAGTTAAATGGTTTTAAATATTGCAGTTGTTTGCACACAGTTTACCATGGCGATGGATATGATTTGTAATGTTGGTTGTTTTTTTTAATGGCATATCAACTATGGCAGGTTATTTAATGCCAAATCTCGTTTATACATATATATTAAATATATGCGATTTGTAAATACATTTTGTAGGTAACACTTTTAACTGAGCCTGAACTCCTTTTTATTTGTTCACAGTTAAATGGTTTCAAGTATTGCAATGTAACAATAACAATCAACATTTATTGCCCAGTTGGCTGGGGCTGTAGAATACACCGACTGCTTCTCTGCAGAGGGGTAAGACCCCCCTCCCAACGAGTGTCTTTGATATGACACTTAACAATCTGATGGTGAGGTTCCAGCAGTGCTGGAGCTTTGGGGAATGCGGAGTACCCCTTCATTGCCATTGCTCCCAGGTCCACTCTGGCCCAGAGTGGTAGCACCTGATAGGGCCCTATCTATGGGTTGAATAGAATTAACAGCATTAACTTATGCTAAAATGAATTGTTTGAGTAAACTGAATAGCTTGAAATAGGAATGTTTTTGACAATTAAACCGTACTTACATTTAAACTGCGTTCTTATGCTTAACTGAATTATTTGAAATAGAACTTTTTTTCGACATTAAAACTGTATTTACACTTAACTGAATTGTTACATATAACTGCTTGAATAGTTTGAAAGAGAAATGTTTTTGACCATTAAACTGTATACTTATGCTTAACTGAATTGTTTTAAATTGAACAGATTATTTACATAAAGATGGATTTGGCGTTAAATAATCTACAAAGGTTGATATGCCATAAAACCCAACAAACCAAACCAAACCAAACTCAACATTTACACATATTTAAGTAGATATATATATGATTTGTTAGTGAATAGTTTATAGGTAATTTCATTTATAAATGAGTTACAACTTATTTGTTTCCACACAAATATTGCAATTGTTTCTACGCAGTTAGATGGTTGCAATTATTGCTATCTAAGACTAATAATTGTATTCAATATTAATCATTTGTTTGCAGACAGTGAAGTAGTTACAAGTATTCCAATGTAATATCAATAATTCAATTGAGGAACTCAGAGTTTTAACTATTCCAATCTAACACTAATAATTCTAGTCGGTCCCATCACAAAAGAAGGAGGGAATAGCTTCCGTCCGGCAGAGTAGCGGATTTTTTAGCCTAAGAGTCAGAATTGGGATTTTTACCCGCTAGATTCGAAAAGAGACAATTGTTAGCGAGGAAGAGTACAAAAGACATCTTCTCTGAACTTCAGCATTTTCCAGTACCCGCCTCGATAACTGTATCGTCACATGTGCAAACAAATGACTAATGTTAAATTGAATTAGTATAGCAAAGCAATACAGAAACCGTTTAACTGTGTGCAAAATGAGCTCAGGCTCGTTAAAAAAATTGTTACCTACAATCTGTTCGGTTATAAATCTTATATATCTATAATATATATGTATGAATAGGATTTGACGTTAAATAACCCACAAGGGTTGATGTGCCGTAAAACACAACCAACCAATAAACGATCTATATTAAAGAATTATTAGTTGTAACATTAAAAATTAGACTTTTGCTACTTGAGCTTGGTTCTTTGGACCCTTGAATGGTGTCTGATTGACGGAATCTGTCCCAGCAAAGAAAATATTCACGTTCACAAAAAGATCTTTTATTTTTTACAATATCGATAATATTCATAATTCTTTCAGTTCTTAAACCTGAAAAAATTATAAGGTAATTACTTCCAGGCAGCGGTCGTGTTGATACTGCTATATGGATGCACTACTTGGACGCTAACAAAACGGCTGGAGAAGAAGCTAGACGGCAATTACACAAGAATGTTGCGAGCAATATTGAACAAGTCCTGGCAGCAACATCCCACAAGGCACCAACTATACGGCCACCTGCCTCCCATCACGAAAACTATACACGTTAGACAAACCAGACATGCAGGACACTGCTGGAAAAGCAAGAACGAGCTCATAAGTGATGTACTCCTATGCACCCCGAATATGGCCATAGAAAAAGTAGGACGACCAGCTCGAACATATATACAGCAGCTATGTGATTATACGGGATGTAGCCCTGAAGACCTGCCAGAAGCGATGAATGATAGGGAGAAGTGGCGAGAGAGGGTCAGGGATATCTGTGCTAGCGACACGACATGATGATGATGATGACTTTTAGGTTCATAAGAATTATATATATATTTACCAACCCCTCCGCTCGCACAGGATATGAGACAAGGCCAGTTTTTAAACGGAGTTTAACAGGTTTGAATTCAAAGTTTTCCTTCTCTTAGACTAGCTGCCTCACCAAAGCTGAAGAACCAGTCTGCCCTATAGCTGGAGAGAGAATAATTGGATTCATACCTTTCCCAAGGGTATTAGTGCTATGTGAAATGCAGTCTCGTCCATGATTTGAACTAGTGCCGTTGTTTCCATTTCCTACGACGATAACCAATACACCACGGGGACCTCCCTAAGAATTATATAAGGTTAATAAATCGGCTTATGATTTTAAGGGGAAATATCAAAATTGAGACCAGACCTTGGGTTAACAAGAAAAAAAAAAGAACTTGTCATCTCGTGGAACTTGTCGTTCCAGTGGACCATATAAAATAAAGCAAAAGAGAGACAAATACTTGGACCTTGCCAGAGAACCAAAAAAATGCTGTCAACATGAAAATGACCGTAATACCAACTATAGTTGGAGTACTTGGAATAGTCCCTAAAGGCTTGGAAAAAACGGAGGAATTCAAAACCAGAAGAAGACCATTCAGACTACAGCATTGTTAAGATCGGTTAGAATACTCAGGAGAGTCCTAGATATCTGGGGAGACTCGCTGCCAATCACGCTCCCGTGAAAGACCACTATCAAATGTTGGTTTGAAAAACTTGCGAGGTGTAAGATAAGATAATACAAACAGATGAACCAACCCTGACCAGAAAATTAGACTTAGTTTTAATCAACAAAAAGAAAAAAATTGTCATCGAGTGGATTTTGCCGTTCAAGCAGACTACAGAGAGAATATAAACAAAAACGAAAAACTCGGAAAAGAGACTGAGATCAGAAGAATCAGGTTAATCCAGATCACAAAACTGCTAAGATTTGTTAGTATTCATAGAAGATTGCTGGGAATTTGAGGAGAGTTTCTGTTGCACAGACTCCCGTGAAAACTAACAGTTAATAATAATAATAATAATAATATAAACAACATCTCACACGACTAAACCTGGACATGACTAAGAAAAGGAAACTTTAAGAGAGAAACAGAATCTCTCCTAATAGCAGCAGAAAACAACGCTGTAAGAACCAATCATATCAAAGTGAGACTAGATAAGACGCAATAAAAAAGCAAATGTTGGCTATGCAGTGACAGAGATGAAACCATCAATCACATAATAAGCGAATGCAGCAAATTATCACAGAAGGAATATAAGACTAGACACGACTGGGTCGGCAAGGTGATCCGCTGGGATATGTGCAAGAAATTTAAGTTTGACCATACAAACAAATGGTATATGCACAACCCTGCACCTGTCCTAGAAAATAACACACATAAACTCCTATGGGACTTTGACATACACACAGATCACCTAATCTCGGCCAGAAGACCAGTTCGAATAATAATCAATAAAAAAAAAGAACTTGCAAAATTATCGATGTTGCTGTCGTGGCTGACCACAGAATAAAACTGAAAGAATGTGAAAAGAAGAATAAGTACCTAGACCTTGCTAGGGAACTGAAAAAACTATAACACATGCAGGTGACAATTATACCAATTGTAATTGGAGCGTTTGGAACAGTAACTAACGGATTACTAAAGGAACTGGAGGACTTGGAAGTCGGCGGACGAGTGGAGACCATCCAAACCACTACATCATTGAGAACGGTCAGAATACTGAGAAGAATCCTGGAGACTTGAGGAGACTTGCTGTCACTCAAACTCCTGCTGATGTGAAAAACTTTAATGAGTAAATAATAGTTATAACAATAACATTGGGACTTTGAGATTCAAACGTATCACCTAATATGGGCCCGACGACCAGACCTTATAATAATCAACAGAAAAAAATGTCTTTATCTAAAAGATCACACTACAAAATATAGTCACCTTTATGAGAGTATAACTCAGTTGATAATGACCGGCTTAAATGTGAAATACTTGCCGAAGGCCGAGTTTCTTACTAATGGGCTTAAATTAGCGAACAGCAAAATTTATAGAAAAACCGCAATTCGTGGGACCATTTCAATTTACAAAATTCTTGGTATTTTAATAAATAGCTAACCTTATCGGCGACCTAATGTCAGGACCAGAAGACATTTTTCTTTATTGACTATTAACGAAAAGGCAATGTTTTTACTATAGCTTAGTATAAGTACTTATAAGGGCCCGAAACAGTTTGTGAATAACATAAAGTTCTTAGGCCGTCGTTGACAACAATTTGAGTCTTTCCACTCATAATTTTATTGAAGCTTGTAATAGAGCCATCAGCGAATTTTGCTCTTAAAGAGCAAACATATAAAAGTTTGTTTCGTTCGATTAAACTTAAAGGAGAACAATCCAAGCTATACAAGATGTGATCAAAAAGTATCGAAAGTGAATCTTTAATATATATACATATACATCCTCATTTAAATCTTAAATTTCAAAATCAATACACACACACACACACACACACACACACACACACACACACACATATATATATATATATATATATATGTGTGTGTGTGTGTGTTTGTCGAACTCGGGAACCTTCACGGAACTTCGAACTACGTCCCTTATTGAAACCATGGGGGTCGCCTGTTCTGATTCCGTTAGCCATAACCGGGTACAAGAGTTAAGTATTCCTGTATTGTTACTCGCCTGAAGTGAGGATTGAACCTGCAACCTCCAGATGATTGTCTCCTAGGAAGATCAGGGAACCAACGCCTATAACCGTTACGCCATGTGTCCTGGACACAAACACCTGAAGAAGGCCGGAGGACATATTGGCCGAACCGTTGTGGAAATAACAATAAAGATGAAGACAATAGTCCGAAAAACCTTAATGGTAAGAATCAACAAGCTTCGTCTCAGAAATTTTTGACAACTGCTCATATAATAAAGGGATTATTTTTGTGTGTCTAGACCGTTCAATCAATACTAATTTGAAAAAATATAAAGGCATCCTCGATACATCTGGAACAGTAGTTTTGGGGGCAAAACACAGGTTTGTGCGAGTGCAGTAGTGTGTGATTTTTTTGTGTACTAAATAAAAACTTAATCTTAAAACTTTAAGGACAATAAAGACATTAAAATGAATAGTACGACGCAGTTTTTCATCATATCAAAATATAATTTATAGAAGTGTTATTTTATTTTGGGTTGCAAAATTTGTTAATAAATAATATCTAATAGTAGCCATTTCGATTGTACAATGTTCCATTAGAAATATTTACAAAATCTCTGGTTAGGAAAAATGTTCTTTTTTTTAATCTCAAAAAATTTAAAGTGGTGTACTTATTTTGAGACTATAGACTGTCTCTGTCTCTGTCTATATATATATATATATAATGCACCTAAAAATGGGCCGTAGAATATTTTAATGAAGCTTTCCGTATTTCAGGGATTCAGTATAAATGTTAAGCAATAAGGTAGCATAGTTTGTAGAAGTACTGTTTTTATACATTTTCTAACAGTTAAGAAAAAAAAATAAAAGAATTATGGCTCACAAAATGTAAGACCGTTTTGGTAGTTGTGGCTCGTGTCGGAGGAATTATTTGCATTGTAAAGTCGAGAGATGTCAAAATCAAAGAAAAAAAAAAACAATTGTTTTGTTCACCTCATGTACAGTGATGTGTATATTATTTCAATATAAATATTTGTAAAAAATAGAAAAAAATAGTGAAGTTATAAAAAAGGTTTAGTTGAGAGACTTGACAGTAAACGAGAGGAATGTGGGAGCAAAGTATAATAGTTTAAATCACCAGTTTAGAAGACAAGATACAATAGATTTAGTTTATTAGAATTTTAAGACAATAATCAGATACTGATGCAAACTAAGTAGAAGATTTGAATAAAAAAATATATACTTGTGCCGCCTTGCTTAACACTCAGCATTATAAGGTAAGGATCAAGAGTAAAGTAGAACAATCCAGGGAATGGAGTAGCGCCCTCCCTTATACCTCGGTGTGGTAGCTATTGAAACGGGAACCTTCGGGTCACCATCGACTAAGGTCACCAACTTAACTTTTTTTTATTTTCTAGTATAATACGAAGTTAGAGTGTTCGCCAATGGTCCGGGAGACCTGGGTTCAATCCCAGGTCAAGTCATACCAAAGACTAAACAATGTTACTTAATGCCTCCTTGCTTAACACTCAGCATTATAAGGTACGGATCAAGATTAAAGTGGAACAATCCACCTTTCCTTTACACCTCATTGTAGTAGCTATTGAAAAGGGAGCCTTTGGGTCACCCTCGACTACGGTCGGCCAACTACTAACAAAACTGTTTTCATCATGATTCTGGCCACGTATCCCCCGTAACAGAGTTTAATCTCATAAAACGTTCAGGCCCCATGACATTACATCAGTTACTGTCAGCTTTTATGGAATGAGGGAGATTTTAAGTGAGACTCTCGTTAAACGTGTATCAAAGGCCACAATATAATTATTTCCTAAGCTTAGCTAAGTTGAGGCACAAGACCATATATATAGGACACCCAGTGAGAAACGAACTTGTTAATAATAGTCTGCAAATCTAGCTTACTGACTATTACACCAGGCGTGGTACCTTAAACGTAACAAAATCAGCCAAGTTGCCTGGAGCGGTAAAATACGCTGGCTACGCCTCTGTAGTGGGGTAAGATCCCCGTCCCAACACTAAATTGCATCTGATTGGGAGGTGTCAGTCTTGGAGCTTTGGAGAATATGAAATACCCCTTCATTATCGTTACTCCAAGGTCTACACAGTTCTGGACTATTAGTATCTGTTTGGGTCCCATCTATGGGTCAAATAGAACTATTTGACAATTTAACTGCGTGTGAAATGAGCGATTTTAAGTTGAAGTGTTAACGTTAAATAGCTATACTTGAACCATTTAATTGTATGCAAACGAATGAATAATGTTGAATATAATTATTAATGTGGAATGGCAATACTTGAAACCCTTTCACTGTGTGCAAAAACTGAATGTTTTGTATTACACAGCAATACTAGGAACCATTTAATTGTGTGTGAATAAAACTATTGGAGTGGAATACTTGAAAGTACTTCATTCTGTGCAAAAAATTGAATTATTGGTATTACATAGCAATATCATTTAACAGTTTACAAACAAATTAGTTCTAAATTGCCTAAAAATGAAACAATGAACTAACTATTGATTTACAAATCATATGGATATCCATTTAACTATGTTAAAAAAGGACATTTAAATTAAATTGTTAACGTTACATTGCAATTCTTGAAAAAGACCAGAGTCGTTTAAATATGTTACTGACAGACTATTTGTTTACAAATCATATATATCAGATACATGTATAAATACGGTTTGGTATTAAATAACCTACAATGGTTGATATGACAAAACCCAACCAACCACAATATATGATGTTCTGTTAGCTAAAATTCCCCCTCTCTCTTTCTCTCTTTCGTTGCCTTCGTTAGTTTCACTAAACAATCTAAACCTGGCTTCCTTTCCAGGATGCAGGCCATGGGAAAGGCTTTATGGAAAATAACTAGTTGCCTATGCAGAAACTGTCACTTTTCTCGCCACTGATGGACGTTACAGCTTAGCACGATTGTTGGTACCGAAGTTGCCAAAACGAGGCTGAAGACAGTATCTGATTGCCTTAGAGACTTTTTACCGATACTGCCTTCAGCCTCTTTCGAGTAACGAAACGATCCATAGACGAGGCGTATCTTAAATTAGTGATTTCTTGACCAAAAACAAATGATCGATTTTTATACATGAGAGATGAGGTTTCTTTTTCAAATTACATTGAAATCCCCGGTCCTTATTCAATCACTTAAGTGATGCATAATTGAATCTAATCTGTATTTAGATGAGGGACTGTTTGGAACGCCAAGCATTGTGAGCAAACTTGCGCCCACTTATAAAACAAATGAAAGTTTTGCAAATATCTGGCAAGAAATAGGGGACTCAACTCTTTTAGAAAACGTTTCTTCTATTATTTCTAATCTATGAAAAGTAAACTAAGAACAAGTGTAAGAAAAGAGAAACCTTATTTTTGTTTGATAGACAAACTTTCTGGCTTCGTGGAACACACGTCAAATCAATTAAAATAACTTATCTTGATTAATAATTGGGATTTTCTTTTAACTAAAGATGGTGGAATGAAAGATAGAATCACTAAATTATGAAGACAAAATTATGGAATCATCCACCAAAAAATCTCATCTGTATTTTGTTGCCCATCTCCTAGTTTTTATGATAGTCTCTATTCTTCGAGATATGGATTTGATTAACGAAAAACAATATTTTTCATCAAGGCTCTTCCAGCTTATTAGTCGTGGTGAGTCCATATTTCTTTCCAGAGGTTGTATACTCGTGTATAGGTCTAATTTCGAAGATCACATTTTGTCGAAAAATTAGTGTCGAACAATACAAATAAAAATTTCGTAAGATTGAAATCCCTATATAATCCGACGGACTCGGAAGAACTTAAGAATTTTGAGTCTATACACAAGATTGACTTATAAATGAGCATGTATGGTAACATTTTGGTGGCGCGCTTTGCATAAAAGCTTTGGTCTTAGGAAAAGGAATCGGCGACGCTAGTTCAAATCCTAAATATGGCTGTCAACTCTTCACTTCACGCTAATCGCATCGAGAAAAGCATGAATCTATTTGTTCTTTCCCAGCTATGGGGAAATAGGACAGAGTAAGATCTTTAGTTTCTGTATGAGGCAACCACTCCTGGAGAAGGAGAACTCTGAATTCCAAATTCACTTTAAAAATTAACCTTGTGTCACATCCTGCCCGTGGTGGAGAGGTTGGGTAAACACACTGCACACGATATCAACTTATACAGGGGTATATACAGTAGTAAGAAGAGAGTTCTGAGAAAAGCTGAATAAATCAAAAGAATGAAGTGCCGTGAAAAAGGAAAATGGAAAGAGAAATGAAAGAAGAAAGAAGGAAATGAAGAAGAAATGAAAAAAAGTGTTTGAATGGAAGAAATAAAAAAAATAGCAGTGAAAGAAAAGGAAGAAGAAAAAAAAAAGAAATCGAATAGCAAAAAGGAAAATGGAAAGAGAAATGAAAGAAGAAAGAAGGAAATGAAGAAGAAATGAAAAAAAGTGTTTGAATGGAAGGAATAAAAAAAATAGCAGTGAAAGAAAAGGAAGAAGAAAAAAAAAAGAAATCGAATAGCAAAAAGGCAAAAAAAGGCGGATAAAAAAACCCTTTACAAGTGAGTCAATTCCCAGATCGGACAAAATAAGTTACTAAGAGCTTACGAGATTAAAAAAAAAAAAGAAAAGAAAAGATATCTTAAGTCAATAAAAAAGAACAAAATAAAAAAGAAAAAGAAAGAAAGAAGAAAAAAACCGAAGAACGTTGCTCCATCATGTAAGTCTATTCAATCAAACCATTTGTTTGCCTGTCTCTCCGCTTTTCACATTAATACTAGACGAACTTATCGAGTTATTTGATTCGACTTTCGATTTCTATGGCCCCCGGGATCAATACTACCTCTGAATGACAGCATTTTGATCCGAGGATCAAGCGTCATTTAATGTTTTTCGCTTTTTCAAGCCGCAAACCCAAGATTGTAATGAATACCTTACAGTGGCGTAAGTACACGCTCACACAGAGATGTGTTTACCATAGTAACTTACATATACATAATTACATATATATATATATATATATATGTGTGTGTGTGTGTGTGTGTGTGGGTGCGTGTAAATTATATGTATGCATACATATATATATATATATATATATTGCCTATATATATATATATATACATTGCCAATAAAAACATACTCCCACGCACATATATGCACGTACACACACTTTAAGAAGCAGACACAGATATATAGACACACACATGCATACATACATGCAGAAACACAAACATGCACACACACAAAAATATAGGTTTTAATATATATATATATATATATATATATATATATATATATATATATATATATATATATATATATATACGCATATTTTTAAAGATGTTAATCCACGAATATATATATATACATATAGATAATTTCATACAGAAACCGCTGCACACACACACACACACACACACACACACACACATATATATATATATATATACACTCACACACACATACATACACACACACACACACACACACACATATATATATATATATATATATACACACTCACACACACACACACACGCACACACACACACACATATATGATTTTATGTACTAAAGTATGCGTGCATTAATTTATATTTCTAAGCACATACTTGTGTAAAAAAATGTACATTTATGTACGTATATGTATGTACATAAGGGTGAGTGTGTGTGTATAAGCGATATATATATATGCAATACAAATTGATATATACATATATACATATATATATATATATATATATATAATCGCACACATAAACGGCCACACACACACACACATACACACACACACACAGAAACGGTGACACACAAACACACACACACATACACACACGTGCATATATATATATATATATATATATATATATATATATATATATATAAAGAGAGAAAGTAGCTATTAAAAAACACGGAAGAAGAAAGAAAATAAATGAAAGTAAGGTTTTAAAAAGTAAATTCTGCCTTGTTAATGGATAATACAAATCTCTTGAATCTTCAATATTATAAACGTGTATAGGTCTAAGGGTTTGAATGTATATATTTATCAGATTCTTTTCTTAAAAGAATATTTCAATATTTTATTTATTTTAAGAATCTATAATCAAAGAGGGAAACATGCATCTAACCATACCAAGTGTGCTGTTTTGTAGAGCAGTGGTTACTAAACAAGAATTAATGAGTTTGAACCGACCATTTATGCGTAGATTAGGATATTTATAATTACATACACTATTGGGCAGATTTTAACAAAAAGAGTTCGGTATTATATATATATATATATATATATATTCTTTAAGAAAAACATCAAAACCGGTCACATAGGATTATAAATTTATTTCCATCCTGTTACGCATTTTTGAAATTTCCAAAAACACGAAAAAAAATTAACAGGACTTCTTCAGATCTTTTAGATAAAACAAACTAGAATAGACACAGAAAAGTGGGAGGGGATAGAAGAGGGGTGAAGAGTTATCTCCTCATTAAGCCCACTTCCGTTTTCGATTTTTTTTTTTTTTCATGTTTTTGGAAATTTCAAAAATGCGTAACAGGATGGAAATAAATTGATAATCCTATGTGACCGGGTTTGTTGTTTTTCTTAAAGAATTTATTGCTCTGTATTATTGTTACATTGAGCTCTTTACCAGGAAAATTTAAATATTCACTCATGAATAATTTCTTGTCCTGATGGAATTACTCCCAACTCCGGTTTAACTGGACCAAAGTATACTATATATATATATATATATATGTAATTATTATATTTAATTGAATATCATATTTATACGCAGTTCTTCAATTTGGATTTTGAACTCCAGGCACGCTATGATGTTCTCTTTCAGAGTAATAGTCTTGGAAAAGGTATGAAGCCCCTTATACCCTCAGCTATGAGTTAAATACTCCCACGATTGTTTTTCTACAGGGATAGCTTTGGCATTAAATAACCCAAGAAGGTCGATATATCATTAAACAAAGAAACTAAACGAAGCCAATTTGAATATAAAAAATGGGCGTATTCTTACTTATTATCAACGATCCGAACAAAAATGTTTAAAATGATACGGAGAAAAATTGACAGAGTAGTCCAAAAGTAATGAATTTATTAAGCAGGAAAATCGATGCTATAACGTTTCGGTATCATCATCAGGACTTTATTTCATTTCTCTTCTTTTCTTCTTTTCTTCTTTCTAATCTGTTATATCTCACGATGATTCCATTTGCTTAACATCATTGTCTTGAGCAGTTGCGGTATATTTTTTTAAATGTAAACGCTGATTTAATGTTTGAACGGTTGTATGCTCTTTCTTTGTGTATATATTTCCTACATTATTTCCTGTATTTTATTAAACATCCATCGTTATTCCTTCAACACTTGAAGTCACCTTTTAAATTCCTGATGATGGTATATTAATACCGAAACATTATAGCATCGACTTTTCTACCAAATAAATTTATCACTTTTGGACTATTGTTTGTCAATTTTTCTCCATACTGTCGGATTCTTTTCTATAATTTCTTTCAATGATAAATATCTAAAGTATTATTCTCTCACTAAGGAAGGAAGTTTTCATTGAGGGGAGTCTCTCACAATAAACAATGATCAGCGGAAAACAATGCGGGGGTCCACAGGAGTACATCACTTACGAGCTCGTCCTTGCTTCTCCAGCAGTGTCCGGCATGTCTGGTTCGTCTAGCTTGGATAGTTTTCGTGATAGGTGGTAGGTGACCGTATAGTTGGTGCCTTGTGGGGTGTTGCTACCAGGACTTGTTCAATATTGCTCTCAACATTCTTGTATAATTGCTGTCTAGCTTCTTCTCCTGCCGTTTAGTCAGCGTCCAAGTAGTGCATCCATATAGCAGTATCGACACGACCGCAGCCTGGAAGAAACTGCGTTTCATTTTATCGCTCAGGTTTGATTTCCATATGATCGAAAGCCTATCAATAGCTATCCATGCCAACGGCTGGAGAAGAAGCTAGACGGCAGTTACACAAGAATGTTGGGAGCAATACTGAACAAGTCCTAGCGGCAACGCCCCACAAGACACCAACCGTACGGCCACCTGCCTCCCATCACGAAAACTATACAAGTTAGACGAACCAGACATGCAGGACACTACTGGAGAAGCAAGGACGAGGTCATAAGTGATTCACTCCTATGGACCCCCACATATGGCCGAGCAAAACCAGGACGACCAGCTCGAACATACATAGAGCAGCTCTGTGAGGATACGGGATGTAGCCCTGAAGACCTGCCAGAGGCGATGAACGATAGGGAGAAGTGGCGAGAGAGGGTCAGGGATATCCGTGATAGCAGCACGACATGATGATGATGATGATTACTATCTAACACTAATAATTCTATTTGATATTAATCATTTGTTTGAACGCAGTTAAATGGTTTGAAGTACTGCTAACTTAAACTAATAATTCAATTTAATACGAATTTTTTGTTTGTACACAGTTAAATGGTTACAAGTGTTTTAATCTAACACTAATAATTTTATTAAGCATCAATCATTTTGTTCACAGATAGTTAAATTGTTTCAAGTATTGCTATTTGATATTAGTAGTTCTAGTTATTAAGTATTCCAAACTAATAAGAACCATTTGCACACAGCTTTGTGATTTAATAATAATCCCTCGTAAAAGAGTGAACTGTTCTATTTGATCCATAGATGGGACTCTAACAGGTACGACTACTTCAGGTCAGAGTGGACATGAGAGTAATGGTAATGAAGGAGGACTCAGATTGAGAGAGAGTTAAAATATGATACAATATGGACACATACACGCCAACAGGCTTGCGCGCACGCACACACACACACACACACACACACACACACACATATATATATATATATATATATATATATATATATATTGGTCTTTCATTTTCTGATGTAGCAATTTTTCTACTCTCTCGCTTTCGATTTTTGCAATTCTTGAGTTAGCATCACGTTCTTTTCTCTCTCTCTCTCTCTCTCTCTCTCTCTCTCTCTCTCTCTCTCTCTCTCTTTAAACATCTCTCTTTCCGCCAAATTTATTCTCTTTGCTTTCTTCCTTGTTTTTATTTTATTTATTTATTTTTTTTCTATTCGCGACAGAGGAGAATTTTGAGAAAATGATTTGACAGATAAGATAAAGTCCGAACAAACAAATTATATATATATATATATATATACATTTAGATCTCATTCTCTGGTTCTTCAAATTTCTTCAGTC
Source organism: Sepioteuthis lessoniana (assembly GCA_963585895.1). Lineage (NCBI taxonomy): Eukaryota > Metazoa > Mollusca > Cephalopoda > Myopsida > Loliginidae > Sepioteuthis > Sepioteuthis lessoniana. Next base: position 65,844 of record CAUZXS010000375.1, read on the forward strand.
TTCCTTATTCTTTTTTAATGTCAAATAGTTTTTTGTTGCTTAAAAAATGTCTCATAAAGCAATCACATGACCTCATCGCCTTCCCACAACTTGGTACCCGTCTGCCTAATGATACTTATTGTTGTCGTTACTTTATCGGAAAAAAAGAAAAAAAGAAAAATCGTTTATCGCAATTAATTTACATGTGTAATTACTTTGAGTGTCACCAAAATTAATCAATGAATGAATATTGGCAAAAAGAAAGAAAAAATTAATGAAAGAAACAAACAAATAAATAAACAAACAAACAAACAAAAACAGTTAGAATTCTAAATGAAAATGGGAAAATAAAAAACGAAGATGGAGAATAGTTAACATGTTTGGAAAACGGTGTTTAAATCATTAAATTTAAATAAGAAAATAGAAAGAGTATGAGGAATAGGTGCAAAATGACACGTCATCGATTTTCTTCTTTTCTATTGGCAGATTTTAAAGCTAATATATAATGGCCAATTCTGTTATAGGCTATTGTTTTTATTACACACTTGAACACATAACTTCTACTTTTGCGTACGTGTATGCGAGCTTGTATGTATACAGAGAGAGAGAGAGAGAGTGAGAGAGAGAGAGAGAGAGAGAGAGAGAGAGAGAGAGAGCGAGAGCGAGAGCATATTACGAACAGAGACAAAGAATAATGTTTATACAGCCATGCTCATCTGAAGATGTTTGGCACAGGATAATGTATGTATATACCCAACCCCTCCGCCACGAACAGGATGCGATCGAGGAATTTTAAGAGGAGTATTGTAGGTTTTAAGTCCAGTTTTCAGAGTACTGTGGGGTAATATAAGCAAGCTAGTACCACGAACCATGACTATTTAGTAAAGAATCCGATGGGTATTCCAAAATGGTGACCTAATGTGTAACCTAATAGAAGAAATAACTACCAACAATCTACTTGTGGGTGAGGTGTCCTCGTGGTATAATGGTCAAAGCAATGGACTGACGAATCGTAGTAAGCGAGTTCGAACACCAGTCGCGCTATTATGTTCACTTTCGGACAAATACCCTTCGGAAAGATATGAACCCCCTTATTCTCCCAGTTATGGGTTAAATTGTACCACTCCTGTTCTTCTAAAAGAATGGCTTTGGTATTAACTAACCTACTAAGGTTGATGTGCCATTAAACAAAGAAACCAAACCAAATCAAACCTTAGTCTATTTGTCATCACCAAGAAAATAACTCGTAAAAGCAAGTGGTCAGTCCAGTGCCAGGGACAAGATAACTCGTCCTTACTAAAATGACCATTATTTGTTGTCTATGGGATCAGTTACGAGGGTAAGTTGAGAATGCAGAACCACCCGAAATTCTGAAGTAAAAAGAAAGAAACAAAGAAAGAAAACTAAAATGATTTGGAAAGAAAGAGAAAGTGAAAAAATGGGAATTGAGCAGACGACGGCGAGAAAGCTATAACCAGTAATATAACAGCAAAGGAAAACAAAAGTAGGCATGGTTGGGTAGGAATGGTGATCTACTGCTAAACGTGCAAACCACTAGGACGAAGAGATGACTAGTAGTATAATAACAAAGATAAAAAGAACAAAAACAGACATGACTGGGAAGGGGCAATTGTGCAAAATAATAGAATCTGATTAAGAATATAAGCACAAATTTGAAACAGTTTAAAAGAGTGAAAATGTAAAATTACATGACATTTTGAAATGCAAACAGAATATTCAAAGAAAGAAAGAAAACATCTGACAGTAAATGCTAGTGATCTATCTATCTTATATTTGGAAGCATTATAAAAAGCTACCCACCTCACACACAGCACACACATACACACACACATATATATATATATATATTGTTACGTCTGTTTCGTGTCTGGACTATATTCTCGGTATTTTATTATTCTTTGGCCTGGACACGTCGACGAAGAAGTAAGTAAACGAACAACAATTTGTAATTCCTCCTATTTACTCGAGTTGGCGCGTAAAAGATATTTCACGGGTAATAATAATTAACAAAGGTATCAACAACAGATTGAGGAATTATTGCACGAAACAATGTATTAGAATGACTAGCAAAATAAAATACATATAAAATACATTCATTCCGTTAGCATTCAACAAACAAAATAATATGAACATATGATAAAGTTCAATAGATATACGGATAGGACTTATCTGAGGAGCAGAGTTAGCATCAAGACTCGATATAGACATGATAAAAAATTATGTTCTATCAGGCTTTTAATCTGTTTTCCATTTTCTCGCACGTAGTCATGCCTTTTCTTCCTAACTGCCCACGTCGCGCCTTTCTGCTCAACTGTCCCGTTTCAATTCGCGCCGCTAGGCAAAAAGGGGTCTCATTTCTTTGTATTCCAGGTGTTTCCGATGAGCAACATCCTGTTACTCCTTTCGCAGTATGTCTATTGGCGGCTATTTTGTAATACGTTACAAGTGTACTGTACGTCACAATATATATATATATATATATATATATATATAGCCATGTCAGCACTATTCTATAGTCGCACCACAGGGTCTCTAGCGAAACGTCTGAAGAAGAAGCTAGTTAAGAACGCCCCAAGAATGTAGCATGCTGTTTTGAACAAATTTGGGAAGAGGCATACCACAAAATAGAAGTTGTTCGGCCACATGCCTTCCGTCTCGAAAACCACCCAAATAACACAAACAAAACTTTCTGCCACAGCTGGAAAAGCAAGGACAGACTCAAAAACGATATTCTCTTATGAACTCCAACTCATGGACACACCAGTATTGGCTGACTTGCAAAGTCTTACATAAGTCAGCTCACTGCTGATACTGGATACAGGTTAGAGAACCAAACAAGAGCGATGGCTGATAGGGACGAATGGAGAGATAGATTCAAGAAAATCCGTACTACTACTGATGATGATGATATATATGTGTGTGTATTTATATTTATATTTACCAACCCTTCCGTATGAACACGATGTGAAGCAAGGTCAATTTTTAAGCAGTGTTTAACAGATTTGAATTCCAAATTTTCCTTTTCCTGCACTGGTTGCCATACCATGGTTAGAGATCCCAGTCAGTCTTACTATTAGTTAGGTTCCTAACTTTCCAAAACTCATTAACGCTATGTGAAATGCATACAACCACGTCCAAAATTTGAACTCAGGGATCACCATATCTGTTTCTACGACAAACATCATTACACTACAAGCACCTACCCAATACACATACACACACACACACACACACATACACATTATATATATATATATATATATATATATATATATATATATCATTTAGAGCAAGTAAATAGATAAGTATTTTCCTTTATAAATTTATTTCATTCGTCTATTGACAGATTCTTCGGATGGATTTGAACAGATAGATTTTCTATTCAAATCCATCCGATGAATCTGTCAATAGACGGATGAAATAAATTATAAAGGAAAATACTAATTATCTTTTGTTCTTAATGATAATTTGCTCTGCATAGGTTTCTTTATATATATTTACATATATCAATCAGCTGTGCATTGAGCACTCCCTTTGGATTATTTTGTTTAATCTATTTACTTTCTTAATTATATATATATATATATATATATATATATATATATATCAGCTATTAAAAGAATTTGTACGAGATATTTATGATTATACTTGTTGGGCGTAGGACAAAATTGTTCCCATCAAAGAACTGGTTTATATATATATATATATATATATATATAAACCAGTTCTTATATATATATATATATATATATATACCTCATAGAACTGGTTTATATATATATATAAATATATATATATAAACCAGGTTATATATATATATATAAGACAGTTCTTTGATAGGAATCTTGTACAAATTCTTTGAATGGCTGATATATATTGATAAATATACAATTAACCTAAATCTTTGCATAAGAGTATATATATATAGATAGATAGGTAGATAGATAGATTAGGGAAATCTATGAATCCAACCATTCTCTCTGCAGTATAGGGAAAATGTAGGACAGAAAAAGCTCTTAAACCTTGTCATAGCCACCAGTCTAGAAGAAAAGCTCTGTTCAAACCTGTTCATTTTTTTAAGTATTGAGCTTGTGTCGCATCCTCCTCGTGCATAGCAGATGGGTACATATATATATATATATATATATATATATATATATATATATATATATATATGTGTGTGTGTGTGTGTGTGTGTGTGTGTGTATGTGTGTGTGTGTGCTTGCTAATATACTCAAACCCATAAGTACATTACCAAGTACATATCCCAATGGTTTTAAAGAACTAGCGTAAATTGTGATGTATAAGTCGATTTTTAAAGCTTAAAAATATCTGCCAAACTAAGTTCGACTTATACGGTTGGACTAAAATCCAGAACTTTTATCTCTGGTTGATCTCACTGTGGTAATGGCCCAGTCGGCTAAGCCTGTAGAATACACCGACTGTATCTCTGCAAAGAGGTGAAACTCCCACCCCCACGAGTGTCCTGGTGAGGCTCCAGTAATGCTGGAGCTTTGAGGAATACTGAATACTCCTTCATTGCCAACACACTCAGTTCCACTCTAGCCCGAAGTGGTAGAACCTGATAGAGTCCTCCTATGTATGGGTCAAATACATCAGCTTGACATTTAAATACATAGCAATACTTTAAAACAAAACTTTTTTGACTTATGCTAAATCGAATTGTTTGAAATAGAACTGGTGGATCATTTAACCGCGTAAACAAATGAGTGATGTATAATTGAAGTGTTAGTGTTAAATAGCAATATTTGAAAACATTTTACTATTTGCAAATAAATCATTAATAGTTAATAGAATTAATAGTTAATTAATAGTTCATAGAATTATCTGTATTAGATAAAAATAAGTGAAACCATTTAACTGTAAGCAAAAATGAGCTCAGGTTCGTTTGAAAATGTTATCTACACAATCTTTTTAGAAATCATCTATTCAATATATATGAATAAAGAGGATTTGGCATTAAATAACCTTCACCGGTTGATATGCCATAAAACCAAACCATATCAATGTGATAAGGATTTTCGTTTTAGGTCTGCTGTATAAGTCGAACCCCGAATTTTGTAAAGTTTTTTTCAGGCTTAAAAGTCGAATTATACACCATTGTTTACGCTAATTTATACGTGTTGATTTTTCTAAAATTAGTCAATGCCCTTCATTCAATGGTGAAAGATAATCGGGGAAGATCCCCGTGGCGTAATGGCTGAAGTGCTGGACTGCGACTTCCACGCCAGCAAGTTCGATCTCTAGTAGTTTTATGGCGTTCACTTTTAGAAAGGCATGAATCCCTTTATCCGCCAGTTCGGATTAGATTATATCGCTGTTGTTCTTTTATGAGTTTGGTTTGGTTTAATGGCATATCAACAATTGTTGCTTACTTAATGCCCAATTCTCTTTATACATATATATTACATATATATGAGTTGGTTTTGTGGCATATCAACCATCGTGGGTTATTTAATGCCAAATCCTCTTTATACATATATATTAAATGTATATGATTTGGTTTGGTTGGGTTTTATGGCATATCAACCATTGTAAGTTATTTAATGCCAAATCCTCTTTATTCATATATATTAGATATATGATTTGTAAACACATTTTATTGGTAACATTTTTAAACGAGTCTGAGATCATTTTTTACTCACAGTTAAATGGTTTCAAGTTTTTCTATTTGCTATTAATCATTTGTCTGCACACAGATTATAGTTTTCAAGTATTGCTATAAAACAGTCACAATTAAACATCAGTCATTTGTTTGCACACAGTTTGTTGGTAATTTCATTTTTAAATGAGTTAGAACTGATTTGTTTTCATACTAGTGTTGTTATTGTTTCTACAGTTAAATGGTTTCAATTTTTGCTATCTAAACTAATAATTGTATTCAATATTAATCATTTGTTTTCACACTGTGAAGTGGTTCCAAGTATTGCAATTTAACTCTAATTATTCTATTCAACACTACTGATTCATTTGCATACAGTAAAATTGTTCCAAATATTGCTATGTAATACCGACAATTTAGTTAAGGCACACAGTTAAAGAGTTTCAAGTATTGCTATTTAACACTAATCATTCTATTCAATATTATTCATTTGTTTGCACACAGTTAGATGGTTCTAAGTATTACTATGTATCACTAACAATTCAGTTAAACATCAATCATCTGTTTACACATATTTAAGTGTCAAACACTTCTATTTCTAACAATTCAGTTTAGCATAAGTCATTTCTTTGCACACATTTTAAATGTCAAACGGGTCTATTTGAGCCAAAGATAGGACACTATCAGGTGCTACCACTCCGGGCCAGAGAGGACCTGAGAGCAATAGCAACGAAACGGTACTTCACATTCTCCAAATCTCAGGACTAGAGCCTTACCATCAAAGAGTTTTGTGTCATATCCAGGACTCTCATGGAGGTGGGTTTCTCTCTGCAGAGATGCAGTTGGTGTATTCTACAACCCCAGCCGACTGGGCTGTTTTCTATAAGGATTCTTTTGGCATTAAATAATCCATGAAGGTTTATATGCCATTAAACAAAGAATCCAAACCTATGTACCAATAATATCAGGATTTTATTATTTCTATTGAAACATCATACAATCAAAAGGAATATTATTTGGTGCTATTCATTATCAAACTCTAGAGCACTGAAACTGCGTAACCAAAAATAGTGTTACAACCACTTTATAACCAAAAATAAAATTGCATACACGTATGTAAGAGTTACACTTAATTTAGGTGCAACTACATATTCTAATTTTTGGTTACAAAGTTTCAATTGAGCAGAGTTTAGTAATAAACAAAGCCTTTTTTAAACAACTCATTATTTCTAGTAGAACATTATACAGTCAAAACGGATCTAATCGATAGAAAAGTATCAATGACTGACGGCAATATTTACATAAAACGAATATTTCGAAGAGGTGCTCTCTTTTTCACAATTTTTATTAGCTGCGAAAACTTTTTAAAAAATCTGATATACCTTCTGAGGAGAGTGAAGTCTTTGGACTATAATAACATTAGCTAAATTTATAACAACATCTGCAACAATATATTCTTCTTTCAGTAATTCAGAATCAGAATACAGTAAAAGAAAGGATTACTTTGCTGAATATTGCCATATTCTTGAGAGCATGGAATTGGCTGTAGACCTGTTCTCCAAGATTTTAGGATATTTGAAGAGAAAGTAAATCCTCCTGTAGGCGTATCTGACGAAGATGCTGAAATCTGCAGAAAATACCCGCCAGCAAAGATTTCAAACAAAAATTTATAAGTGCAACCCAGCATGTTTGATGACAACTATTAAGACTGTTATCAAAAGCCCTAAGTCCCGATTGAAACCATATTTTGGTCAACAGAGAATTCTATTCCGAATGCCTTTGCTATATTTTAACCAGATTCACATCATATACAAAGGCCCAGAACCCATAGATAGATAGATAGATATGCTAAAGTATCTAGGTAAATAACCCTAACTTAAAATGTATAAAGGATGTAACTTTGCTTCAAGCTGGAGTCAGTCACTGGAAGCAACTATTTAACGAAATTTAACCAAGTGAATGTCAAGTGTATTCAGAAATGTCTGGAGGGCTTGCTGACCAATGTATATGTAGGAAGAATGGGAGCGTTGAGTTTGTTAAAAAATACTTATGATGAGTAGTACAATAGATAGATAGATAGATTGATTTGAACAGATTGTGATAGATCGATTTGAACAGGCTATGATAGATAGATAGATAGATTGTGAAAGATAGATATGACTAGAATAGATAGATAGATAGATAGATAGATAGATAGATAGATAGATAGATAATAAAACTTGTAATAATGTTTGGTTAAAAGATGAAATCTTGTTAGAATTTTTTCTAAAAATCTGAAACATTGTACAGACTCATTTTGAATGAGAGTCATCAAGTCTTAGTCTGAAAAAAAACATTGGCGAGAAACTGATGGTCACCATGCATCGTTGCCTTTATATCTTCGCCATCTTAACTTAGATCTGCATATTCTCCATCGACAGTATAATTATTTATTTATAAATATACTAAACTATATTACATATATACATATGGGTAGTATAGCACAAGTTAAAACCACATATTACGACTAATAGTTTCACGCTTTCGTAATTATCAGCAATACTATAGTCTGAAGAATTACAAATATTACATGAGATTGTGCGCATGAACAGAACAGGGTTTATATCAACAGATTCTACAAAGATGTTTTTGGAAAAAAGTTTTAATGCTGATTATAATGTACTAAAAAGATTATAATTCCTTAAATTTCTTTGCTCATGTTTACAGAAGCGTAAATAAAACAGAGTTCACGTGTTTTAAACCAGAAGGAACCATCCCCACTTAAAGTGGCAAGACTTTGAAATTAGTTGACCTGTTCCCATACGTCGGCAGTAATATCTCATCTAATGAAAGTGGTGTCAGCATACGCATTGGTAAAACGTGGAATGCTTGTTAGATTGTTTGGGAGAGGGTCGTAACACATACTGATATTTGATGAGCGCCCCACGAATGCGCGAGTATGGCACATGGCCTTTTTTTAGGAACCAGGCGCAGGACCATAGCCCACACACGTCCGGCGGTTCCAAAAATACCTTGAACCCCGTTGACATTAAAAAAGGGGCGCCTCAAGCGCCAGGCGATAAACATAGCCCTTCCGGGGAGGGTTAGAGCCTGGAGAGACAGCCCCCTGACGCTCAAAGAGCGCCGGTCTCAGCTCCTGTGACATGAATACCAGCTTCTCGGAATCCATGTCAGACGGCCTGAATCGACTACCACCGGAACGAAGACACATGCAACCTGATCCATGTATCAGGCAACACGGCCGGCCGAAGTGTGTCCCTGCCCTGTGGGCCAGATTGTAACTTAATACAGAACCTGTAATACATATTAGCCGTCTACAAATTGCTAGCAAATACTTATAGACTTGCCCATGAGTAGCAGCAGGAGATCAGCCAATCAGAGATGACTAAAGCATATATGAGCAGCGGCAAGGCACGGTTGAGTGTCAGAACGTATTCCAGCCTTGTTACTGAGAAGGCGTACTTTTTTTCTATCGCACAACTGAAAACAAGATGGCTACCCGATTTTCAACACAGCTATTGATAGTTATCGATCCTACGGAAATCAGATCTCTCTGACAAAATACAAGGAGTTTTCTCCAAGCTGTTTCGATAGAAGTGTATGGAGTCACCACCTGGACTCTAACGAAAGGCTTGGGAAAAAAAGCTAGATGGGAACTAAAAAAAGAATATTTCGTGCCGTTTTTAACAAATCCAGGCAGCATCACCCCACAAAATAGCAGCTGTATGGCCGCTAACCTCCCGTCTCGCAAACCATCCAATCAAGACGAACACAACATGCTGGGCACTGCTTGCGAAGTAAGGACGAACTCATAAGCGACTTTCTCTTCGACTTTCTCCGACACAAAGACACACCAGTGTTAGTTGACTGGCAGAAACTTCCATACATAAGCTCTGTTCGGACACAGAATGCAGTCTAGAGAACTTTCCAGGAGCGATAGCCGATAGGGACGAATGGTGAGAGACGGTCAAGGGATACCATGCTATCAGCACGCCATTATAATGATGATGAGGATATATAAACTTAAACATTAAAATTTAAGAAATTATAAGCTTTTTAGAATATATATATATATATATATATATATATATATATATATTTGCATTGTAACAAGCGTAATAGAGACCTTTCGTCTTTTTTACACGTCGCTGTTTCGTTTTGTTAATCTTTTCATATACATCGGCATTTCGTTCAGTTTCCTATCTCGGAGTTGCTGACACTCGATGATTCCTGAGCCAATTTTAAAAAAAACTGAATTATTGAATTTTGAATATTCTTAAATATTCTAATTAATGATTGCTATGTTGTTTCTAATTATTCAAGTCATGGTGGAGAAGTAAACACTACTACACTAGTTATGCGAAAACGTGAAACAAACAGTCGCAATATAGGGTTTTAATTTTTGTATTATACGACCTGTATATACTCTATTACGGATATCGAGCACTCTCTCAGTAGATACTGCCATCTTTATTCCTTGTTTCTTTGTATAAATCTTTACTATTAACAATTTTGTATATCATTTACTTGTTTTTAAAGTCAAATTATCCCAAATAAACAAGTAATCTTAGGCATAAAAATGAAGATCAGCCATTATATTTTACGAGAAAAGAGTCAAAATTGATGTTGAAGTACAAAAATAATCACAAAATTAAAAGTTTATTCCTGGTTTTCGTTTCAGAATATAGACAACAAAAATTTTTCCTTTCTGATATTTACTTAGCTAAAATTATATGGCACAAAACGAAAGAAGCGGGAGGAAGATTGCTTTGCGCCAAAATCCAAGTTAGGAGAGAGATGCTTATCTGCTTAAAACATTTGCATTTAAAAAAAATTGGCATTAAACTGGACGTACGCACTGACATCGAACATTGGTGGAAAAAAATGTAAAGTGGCTGATTAAACTTAGTCTGATTCAAGACCACGGTATAAGGGCACTCAATGAAGATGGCATTCAGTACACTAGAGAATTAATCAAGCGAGTGAGCCAGCTTGCTAATTTATCGTGCCAGGGTGGGCGCCCTCGATGTTTTTTATTTATTTTTATTTTTAATAAATTCAATTTTGGTAGTTCACAAGTACATTTTTCGTCCCGTTAACCTTCTCTTTTACAGGCATTATATATATATATATATATATATATATATATATATTGAGAGAGGTGTGTGTGTGTGTGTGTGCGTTCTGAGTATGATACAAAAAAGATATATTTGACCAATAAATGGGACCTTAAATGGTACTACCTCTCCGGATCAGAGTGGATCTAGATATAATAACACTGAAGGGATACTCCACATTCCCCAAATCTCCAAAACCGGAGACTCACCATCAGATGCTGTTTAATGTTGTACATAGGACCCCCTTGGGGGGATTCCTACTCCTCCGAAGGGGTACAGTCTGCGTATTTAGTTCGAATACTCATTATTTTTAACCAGTATATTAGGGTTAGAGTTTCAGGTTACGGTTAGGGTTTAGGGATAAGAATATGACCCTAACTACCACTCCAGGTCAAAACCGAAGTTAGCATGGTTATTCAAATATTTTTAACTATAGATATCAAAATGTCAGGTACAAACAGGGATACAAAATGTTCGGTACTAAAATGTCCGTGTGTATTTACCCAACCACTCCGCATGAGCAGGATATGACACAAGGTCAATTTTTAAGAGGAGTTTAACAGATTTGAATTCTAAATTTTCCTTCTCTTTGACTGGTTGCCATACCAAGGTTAAAGAACTCAGTCTGCCCGACTATTCACCCATAACTGAAGGGAAAATAGTTGAATACGTACTTTTCCCACGGTACGAATGTTATGTGAAAATGCAAACAGCCTCATCAAGGATTCGAACTCTAGTCACTGAGTCCATTTCCGAAGATGATGACCATTAAACCACGAGCACCTCCAAAATGTCCGGAGTCACGCCCAAAAACCCTAGACAAAGTCAAGGCGGCATAAGGCAAGATATATGAAAAAATCCAGTTAGAGTAATGGACATAGAGACATGCTTTGGTAATATTTTTACTACATCCTTATGTATACGAAATATAGTTTGGTTTGGTTTCTTTGTCTAATGGCATATCATCCATTGTAGATTATTTAATGCCAAAGCCATTCTCCTAGAAGAACAGTAGTGGTATTTAATCCATAGATGAGAGAATAAGGGGTTTCATACCTTTCCCAATGATATTTGCCCGAAAGTGAACGTAATAGCGCTTATTACGACTCCGCAGTCCGTCGCTTTAACCATTTAACCATTACATCATGAGGACACCCCCACAAAATATGGTTAATTTAAAGTGTTACGACGTCCTTACTCATCCTACTTATACTGCTGAGTTTCCATTCAAAGACAAAAATACTGCTGTTTGAGCCACGCGAATGGATACGGCTAGATATGTGTGCAAGTGCAAAATACGCCTAAACTAAATTTTGGACTTTCCCGGATTTTTTCTGAGCTTATATTACCTTATTATATATATATATATATATATATATATATATATATATATATATATATATATATATATATATATCGTAGACCATCCTTATCTATCTATCTATCTATCGTGATTCGTTCTTATCTATCTCATGTATGTGTGTGTGTGTGTGTGTGGTTAAAAGTAACTCATCTGACGATCGATTTCGTAAAACTCCGTGTCATAAGTTGTTTTATATCTTAAAACATTTTTTATTATGTTTACTCTTTCGTTGATTTCAATTTTCGTCAAATAAGCCCTGTTATAGTTTTACTGGTTTTACAGTCATTTCTGATGTTATCTAACGATGAGTGTTCCAATTAAAATTATATATATACTGAAACTAAATGGTCAGTCTATTTGTTGTTGGTGTTGGTATTGTTTGGTAGTGTTTCAAGGGATATCAATCCTTGTAGGTTATTTATCACCAAATCCTGTTTATACATACATAGATACATAGATGTGATTTCTCAGCGATTAGTTTATAGGTAGCTTTATTTTTAAACGAATAGATAGAGTTCATCTGAATGCACACAGGTGGTTTTAAGTATTCCATTCGAACACAAATAATTCAATTCAATACTAATCATTTGTTTTGCACACAGTTAAATCATTTCAAGTATTGCTATTCAACATAAGCAATTCTATTTATCAAGTAATCCTATCTAATACGAACAATTTTCACAGAGTAGTATGGTTTCAAATAACTAATGATAACAATCCTTTGTAAATTAGTAAACAGATGTATTTGATACATAGATGCGATCCAAACAGGTACTACACGTCCCGGTCAGAATGTACTTGAGAGTAATGGTGATGAAAAAGTACTCGAAGTTATCCAGACTCCTGGACTGGAGTCTCGCCATCAGATGCAGTTTAGTGTCATACCCAAGACACACCTTCTGTGGAGGGTATATTATACTGTCCCAGCCAACTAGGCGGTGTCGGTCTATCCAATTAGTATGATTGGGTAGGAAGTGTGTTTATAAAGAAAAGTCTGTCTGTCTGTCTGTCTGTCTGTCTCTCTCTCTCTATATATATATATATACATATATATTGGTTGGCAATCCTGATTGAAAATCAGTTGATCAAAGTTAATCCCTCAACAATCATTCTCACCGTCAAATGTCGATCAAATCTGATCAGAGTCCTCACTTTTGTCGTTTTTCTCAGTTTGGAAATGGCCCAGTCAGCTGGGGCAGCTGAATACATTGACTGAATCTCTGCAGAGGGGTAAGAACATCCCAAACGAGTGTCCTGTGGCCCAGTCGGCTGGAGCAGCTGAATACACCGACTGCATCTCTGCAGAGAAGAAAGACTCCCTCAACTAGTGTCCTGGATATGACACTAAACAATCCGATGGTGAGGCTACAGTAATACTGAAGCTTTTGGGAATGCAGAGTACCCCTTTATTGCCATCGCTCCCAGGTCTACTCTGGCCCGGTGTGATAGCCCCTGATAGAGTCCTATCTATGGGTTAAATAGAACTAAAGTGTCCTTTAACTGCTAAACTGAATTGTTTGAAATAAAACTGTTTTTGACATTTTAAACTGTGCACTTGTGTTAAACTGAATTGTCTGAAAAAAGTTGTTTATAAAAAAGGATTTGGCATCAAATAAACAACAATGGTTGATATGCCATAAAACCAAACCATCACTTTGGAAAGTGACCAGTCGACTATCACAAGGTTCTTCCACCACAATTTCTTGACCATCTAAAAATTCCTTACGCTTCGTAAGAAAACTGTTTCTATGGCATTGTCCTCAAGTTTTGATTTAGTTTGATTTCTTTGTTTAATGGCAAATCAACCGCTGTGAGTTATTTAACGCCAAAGCCATCCTTGTAGAAGAATAGCGGTGATACAATTTAACCCATAGCTAGGGTTGATAAGGAAGTTCATGCCTATTCTAAAGGTATTAGTCCGAAACTGGGGTTCGAACATGAAGATTTGGCACAGAATTTTATCTTATGTTCTATTTTCGTGACATCTTTAAGCAAACACGTCGTATAATGGAGACAGCGAACTCGAGTTCAAATTCTGGTTGAGGCTGTTTGCATTTCATATTGTACTAATATCCCTAGGAAAGGTGTGAATCCAACCATTCTCCCTCAAGCCATGGGTAAATAGTAGAGTATATTAAGCGCTTTAACCTTAGTATGGTAACCAGTCTAGGAGAAAGAAAACTATCTGTTAAATTCCACTTAAAAAATTAACCTTGTGTCGCATCCAGCGATGGGTAAATAGTAGAGTAGATTACGCGTTTTAACCTTAGTATGGTAACCAGTCTAGGAGAAGGAAAACTGAATTAAAATCTGTTAAACTCCACATAAAAAATCAACCTTGTGTCGCATCCAGCTATGGGTAAGTAGTAGAATTGATTAAGCGTTTTAACCTTAGTATGGCAACCAGCCTGGGAGAATGAAAACTGAATTAAAATCTGTTAAACACCACATAAAAAATCAACCTTGTGTCGCATGCAGCTGTGGGTAAGTAGTACAATAGATTAAGCGCTTTAACCTTAATAATGGTAACCAGTCTAGGAGAAGGAAAACTGAATTAAAATTCTGAGTATGATACAAAAAAGATATATTTGACCAATAAATGGGACCTTAAATGACACTACCTCTCCGGATCAGAGTGGATCTAGATATAATAACACTGAAGGGGTACTCCACATTCCCCAAATCTCCAAAACCGGAGACTCACCATCAGATGCTGTTTAATGTTGTACATAGGACCCCCTTGGGGGGGAGGATTCCTACTCCTCCGAAGGGGTACAGTCTGCGTATTTAGTTAACTCCACATAAAAAAATAAACCATATGTCACATCCAGCTATGGGTAAATAGTGAAGTAGATTAAGCGCTTTAACCTTAGTATGGCAACCAATCTAGGAGAAAGAAAACTGAATCAAAATCTGTTAAACTTCACTTAAAAATTAACCTTGTGTCGCATCTTGCTCATCGAAGGGGTTGAGAAAATATTGGCTTAACACAATAGTAATGAAAATTACTCAACTGGAATTCTAAGCGGCAAATCTGATGTGAATATTTCCCATCTGTTCACTATCAACATGGATCAGCTGATTTTCTCTTATGGTTGACTATATTGCTTATCAATAAGTCTATCTTTCCTTTTGTTTTAAGATAAAAAGTTAAGTTTCTTCTAAGCAGAATATATCAGGATTTTATTATTTTTTGCTAAAACATTTTATACTCAAAATACATATCATTAGTTGTTATTATTAATTAACTGGGCCATTTGCCAATGGTCCAGGAGACTAGGATTCAATCCCAGATCCAGTCATACCAAAAACTCAAAAAATGGTACTTAGTGCAGCCTTGGTTAACACTCAGCATTATAAGGTACGGATCAAGGGTAAAATGGAGCAATCCAGGGAATAGAATAGCGCCCTACCCTACATCTCGTTGTTGTAGCTATTAAAAAGGGAACCTCAGGTCACCTTCGACTAAGGTTGCCAACTTTACTTACGTGGTGCCTTCAATAACTTTCCAGCCTTTTTTTTGTACAGGCATTTAAAATCGTCGTAGACTCACTCTTGAAAATTCAGTATGTTATTGCTATACATCTTATGAGATGACTGACCAATTTTTATGATTTCAGGTTTAAATGAACAGCTACAGCAGCAATTGGAATACACCCTACTAAAGCCTGATTGTCACAGCTGGTGAATTTCAAAAATGCAATCTGGACGTGAGGACACTTTAGAAGAACGATATGCAATAAAATTGCGTTTTAAACTTGGAAAAAATATCACAGAAACGTATGGAATGCTTCAGACTACTTTTCGACCATCTTGCATGAATCGAGCATGAGTTTTTGAGTGTCATAAGAGATTCAAGGAAGGCAGGGAGTCTGTGAGGGATGATGAGAGGTGTGGGAGAAGTAAAGAAGTCAATACACCAGAGTTGATTGGCCAAAGGGTTAGGATTAGGGTTACTATGTTGAGGTTTTAAGGGAGTTCAAGAAGAGATTCCGTCGGAAGAGGCCAGCACTCTTCAAATTGGGTCGGTGGCGTTTCCACCAGGACAATGCACCAGTCCACAACTTCATCCTTGTCACAGACTATTTGACCAAGATGGGCATCAAGACAGTTCTCACCCTCCTTATAGTCCAGACCTTGCTCCCTGTGACTTTTGGTTATTCCCTAAGCTCAGAGGCTGTCGTTATGAGACAATTGAAGAGATGAAAGAGGCTGTGACGAAGGTCATTGACATGCTCACACAAGAGGACTTCTATGGGGCCTTCCAGAAGTTTTTGGAACGGTACAACAATTGCATTGCAGCCGGAGCAGATTACTTCGAAGGGGACTAGGGTTTAATATGTGTACTATCAATAAAAGTGCCCATACGAAAAAAGTCTGGAAACTTATTTAATGATCCTCGTACTTATTAATTACCAAACATTCAACTCCGAAAGTATACAAGTCTCAATTCAGTAGGAAGGTCATCGTTCTTCATCTTTATTTCACAAGTAATTTGATTATTAGATAATTATTCGCATTTCTTTATTATAGAATTTCAATGCTGTAGAGTTCGGTTATAAATAACACCTTCTGATATCCGTTCTAAGAGTATAACGCTCTCAAGAAATTTTAAAACCATGGCATCATTAGTTCAGAAGAAAAATAAGTAGGCGTAACCCGTGGTTTAAAAAATTCCATAGATTAATTATCTTAATGTTTCTCCACGGATTGTAACATCTCATCTAAAAAAATCTGTCAATAACTTAGACTATTTCAAAACGAAAATTTTATAAAAAAGCAAAACAACACAATTCCAATATATATATATATATATATATATATATATATATATATATATATATATATATAATTGCGTGCAGGTGTATCTGTGAGGGGTGTGTATCTATATAAAACAAAAAACTTTGCAATAAAATGATATAATTTAACTTATTTTCACGAGAGTCATAATGAATAAAAAGAAAATAATTGGATTGATTTTAGATATCTTAAAATTTAAGATATCTTCATTTGTATAGTTTGTTATTTCTTTTCCATTCTTTCGCTTTCCAGTGTTTTCCACTAATTTCATTCTGTCTTTCTTTCTTTTTTCTTTCTTTTTTCTTTCTTTCTTTTATGATTTTTGTTCTTTTTTCGTTAGTTATTACTTAATTGCCTTTTTTCTTCTTCTTTCTTTCTTTCTTTCTTTCTTTCTTATTTTTGTTCTTTTTTCTTTCTTTAAGTTCGTTAGTTATTACTTAATTGCCTTTTTAATTTTTCTTTCGCTTTCTTTCTTTCTTTTTTTCTTTCTTTCTTTTTTTGTGATTTTTTCTTTCTTTCTTTTATGATTTTTGTTCTTTTTTCTTTCTTTAACTTCGTTAGTTATTAATTAATAGCCATTTTCTATTTTTTCTTTCGCTTTCTTCTTTCTTTCTTTCTTTCTTTCTTTCTTTCTTTTATCGTTCTTTCTTTTTTCTTCCTTTCTTTTGTGATTTATATTTTTTCTTTCTTTAACTTCGTTATTTATTACTTAATTATCTTTTTTATTTTTATTTTGCTATCTACTTTCTTTCTTTCTTTTATGATTTTGGTTCTTTTTTCTTTCTTTAACCCCATTAGTTATAACTTAATTAACTTTTTTTTCTTTCGCTATTTTCTCTCCTTCTTCTAACTTTTTTCTTTCTTTCTTTCTTTCTTTCTTTCTTTTGTGATTTTGTTCTTTTTATCTTTCTTTAAATTCATTTAATTACCTTGTATTATTTTTCTTAATTCTTTATTTCTTTCTTATTTTTCTTCATTTCTTCATTCTTTCTTTCTTTCTTTCTTTCTTTTATGATTTTTGTTCTTTTTTCTTTCTTTAACCCCATTAGTTATAATTTAATTAACTTTTTTTCTTTCGCTATTTTCTTTCCTTCTTCTTAGTTTTCTTTCTTTCTTTCTTTCTTTCTTTTGTGATTTTGTTCTTTTTATCTTTCTTTAAATTCATTAGTTATTATTTAATTACCTTTCTTTCTTTCTTTCTTTCTTTAATCATTATTTCTTTATCTTTCTTTAAATTCATTAGTTATTATTTAATTACCTTTCTTTCTTTCTTTCTTTAATTATTATTTCTTTCTTTCTTTAATTATTATTATTTAATTACCTTTCTTTCTTTCTATCTTTCTTTCTTTCTTTCTTTCTTTTGTGATTTTGTTCTTTTTATCTTTCTTAAAATTCATTTAATTACCTTGTATTATTTTTCTTAATTCTTTCTTTCTTTCTTTCTTTTATCATTTTTATTCTTTTTTCTTTCTTTAGCCCCATTAGTTATAACTTAATTAACTTTTTTTCTTTCGCTATTTTCTTTCCTTCTTCTAAGTTTTCTTTCTTTCTTTCTTTCTTTCTTTCTTTCTTTCTTTTGTGATTTTGTTCTTTTTATCTTTCTTTAAATTCATTAGTTATTATTTAATTACCTTGTATTATTTTTCTTCATTCTTTCTTTCTTTCTTATTTTTCTTCATTTCTTCATTCTTTCTTTCTTTTTTTTTGTGATTTTTGTTCTTCTTTCTTTAATTTCGTTAGTTATTACTTTATATTTGACTTTCTTTTTCCTCTCCTTATTCTTTAAACTTTCTTATGGTCTGTCACAGGAGTCTGAGTGACATCAAGTCTGCTCAAGTCTCCCGGACTCTTCTTAGTATTCAGACCGATCTACCGATCTTAATAATGGATGGTCTCGACTGATCCTCCGATTTCCAACTCTTACAGCTTCCTTACCAAGCCTAAGGCGATCGTTTCAAGCTCACCAATTACAATTGGTATCACCATCACTTTCATGTTCCATAGCTTTTTTAGTTCTCTGGCAAAGTCTCGGTACTTACCTCTCTTTTCGTTTTCTTTGTTTTCCACTCAGGGGTCTGCTATAAATTCTCTTTTTGTTATTAATATTTTACTCTTTTGAGAGTTTTTTTTTCCACCAGGATCAGCTGATGGTCTTTTGCTGGAGTTTGAGTGACAGCGAGTCTCCTCAAGTCTTCAGGACTCTTCTCGGTATTCTGGCCGATCTTATCAATGCTGTATTTTAGATGGTCACCACTTGTGTTCTTATTTCCGATTCTTCCAGACTCTTTACCAATTCTTTGGTGATTGTACTGAGCGCACCAATTACAAGTAGTATCATTATTTATTACTCATTAGAGTTTTTCACATCAGCGTAAGCTGATGGTCTTTCACTGGAGTTTGAGTGACAGCAAGTCTCCTCAATTCTCCAGGACTCTTCTCAGTATTCTGGCCGATTTCAATAACGCTGTTGTTTGGATGGTCTCCACTCGGTCGCCAACTTCTAAATCTTCCAGGCCCTTTAATAATCCTTTAGTTACCGTGCCAAAGGCACCAATCACAATTGGTATAATTGTCACCTTCATGTTCCAAAGTTTTTTCAATTTTCTAGCAAGGTCAAGGTACTTATCTCTCTTTTCCCATTCTTTCAGTTTTATTCTGTGGTCTGCCGGGACAGCAAAGTCGACAATTTTGCAGATTATTATTATAATTATTATTATTATTATTATTATTATTATTATTATTATTATTATTATTATTATTATTATTATTATTTAACTGTATTTTTCTTCTGCACCATTTGTCTCTCAGTATGAACCTTCTTATTTCCCCACTTAGCTATGGGTCTTTTAATAGTACCACTACTGTTCTTCGTCAAGTATGGCTTTAATTTTATAATAACCCACGAAGGTTGATATGCCATTAAAACAGGAAAACCTATATTTATTTATTTCGTTCGTTCTTTCATTTCCTATTTATCTTTCTTTTTTTATTTATTTCTACCCTTTCTATATCCTTCTTTTTTTACTTTCCCCAGTTTATTCTTTCTTTCTTTCTTTATTTATTTCTTTCTTTCTTTCTTTCTTTGTCTCACTCGCAATCTCTTTGTTCTGATCCAAAAAAAAAAAAAAAAATCTGTCATGAAAATTCGTATTTAATTTCTTCCAACCTGTCGGTATTGATCAGGTTTTGGTGAATAATTGGGCATTTACTAATTACAGAAATATTGAATATAAAATCTTTATACTGCCCCCCAAACATTCTTCGACGAAACGACTTGGGGTTTTTTTTGCTGTTTTTTTTTTATATAGGGAAAATTAATCGAAAAAACCGAAAATGAAACGGAAATTTCATATATTTGTTAATTGACAGTTAAATTGATTCTTGATTGACACAAATGATAATCGAATCAACGTGATTGTATGGCTGTCTGTCAGTCACACTGTCTGTTCAGTATACTTATTTATTGATAAGTCTATATTTATCTAAATGAGTTCTCTGGAGTCCCAGGAGTTTATATCACCTTGCTGTTATCTATCTATCTATCTATCTATCTATCTAATGTATGTAAGTATCTTTTAGTAAATATATATATATACAAATGTTGTGTGTGTGTGTGTGTGTGTGTGTGTGTGTGTGTGTGTGTGTGTGTGTGTGTGTGTGTGTGTGTGTGTGTGTAAAAGTAACTCACCTGAAGATTGATTTCTTAAGACTCTTGAGTCCTGAATTGTTTTATATCTTAGAATATTTCACAACTGCAATATTATGATGTCTGGGTGATTTTTTTAAAATTTTGAACTTCCTTTTATTATCAGTTTTCACTGTAATAGTTTTATTGGTTTTACTACCATTTTCGAAGCTATCAAAAGGCCAGTATATATATATATATATATATATATATATATATATATATATATATATATATATATATATGCGTGCGCGCATGTATGTGTGTGTGTGTGTGTGTGTGTGTGTGTGTGTGTGTGTGTGTGTGTGTGTGTGTGTGTGTGTGTGTGTGTGAATGTACCTGCGTATGTGTATATGTGTTTTTATACACATCACTAAAGTTGTTACAGACACCGTTTCATAAAACCAAATATACCCATATGCATATATGTACACACACAAATATATATATATATATATATATATATATATATATATATATATATATATATATATATATATATATAAATTCATCCATCAATTCCAAAGACTGCTGCGTAACTACACACACACACACACACACACACACACACACACACACACACACACATATATATATATATATATATATATATATATATATATATATATCAGCAGGCAAAATGTAATATATATATATATATATATATATATATATATATATATTATAATTTTTTATTGGCTACACAAAAATTAAATCTAATAAAATGTACCGAATTTCTAACTTTAAATCTTAAAATTTTGAATTTTGATGAAAATGTCGACATAGCTTGGCAACAATATGTTTAGATGTCTCCCCTTATACACACACACACACACACACACAAACACACACGTACACACACGCATGTGTAAATCTCTCTCAATATATATGTGTGTGTGTGTGTAAACTAAAAGGAATTAAGATTCACCTTTTCATTGTTTTATTATTGTTTTATAACCATTAGCTTTGTATATCTTCTATAAAATAAGATTTTTTTATATTGCTCTGGTGTTCAGTATTTGTGCATTTTCTGATTTATAACACTCTTTTTAAAGGATTGTTTATATATATATATATATATATATATATATATATATATATATATATATATATGTATGTATGTATGAATGTATATATATATGTATGTATGTGTATATGTGCTTGTGTCTGTGTGTGCCTATGTGTGTCCATAGTTGGGCAGCAGTCTTTCATTTAAGCATGTTTGATTGAATAATATAGACCACATGTTGTCTATATAATTTTATTAAGATTCTTTCAAGTTTCCTGACAAGTGTCTTTGTTTTCGGTTGGAATTGGTTGATGAATTTACCAAAATTGTCCCGATATATATATATATGAGGAAAGCTTTTTCGTCTGTAGACAGCCAAACCCATTATTGAACCAATAGAAAATTTTTATTATTTTTTCTCGTGTGGTTATGTTAGCTCTCATTAAGAGAGAGACTTTCTAACAAGAAATAATAATCGGCATGAAGCCATGTCCAGTAAGATATATCTAGTCCTAAGAAGTTTGAATTTCAAATTTCACAAGAAAAATATGCTTATATGTCTTACTAAATTAATTAGTCACATTAAATTGAACCTTACAAATTGAATTTTAATTGGTTCTTTAATCTGAATATATAAAATACTCAGTTTTAGAATCTAGTAAGAATTAACACTATCGAGCAGACAATGTTGACGTAATGTTATGTTTATCGTCGTTGAAAAGGGAGCCGGCCACCCGAGTTCAACTCCTGGACGAGGCTGTTTGTATTTCACATAAAATTCTTCGGGAAAGTATTAATCCAACTAAGGGCAAATTGTTAAGCAACCTTGATATGGTAACAAGTCTAGGAAAAGGAAAATTCTGAATGTAAACCTGTTAAACTCCTAAAAAAAATGAACTTGTGTCACATTTTGCTCGCGCAGAAAGGTTTGTTAATGTTTATTGGACAAACAAGTTTTACTTACCTTTATCAAAAAATATTTCCTTACAAAACTTTGCGATATTTTTCACAGAATAAAATTAACTTCATAAGATCCCGATTCATAATTATGTTTATGTAACACGTACTCGTTTATAACATTTACCTCAAACTTTGGACAACAAATTCTAAAAAAAAAATATCGTGTATAATATGCACTTACAGGAGGTGCCTGTGGTGTAATGGTTATCGTCATAGGAAATGGACACGGCGACACAAGTTCAAATTCTGGACGTGACTGATTGCATTTCACATAGCACTAATACCTTTGGGAAAGGTATGAATCCGATTATTCTCCCTCCGGCTATGGGTAAATAGTAGGGTAGACTGAGTTCTTCAGCCTTGGTGAGGCAACTAGTCTAGGAGAAAGAAAACTCTGAGTTAAACCTGTTAAACTCCGCTTAAAAATTGACCTTGTGTCATATCCTGCCCGAGCGGAGGGGTGGTAAATATGAATACCCCTGGGAAAGGTACGGAGGGGTTGGGAAATAAGTATAATATGCACTGATGTTTTAGAATTTGTAAAGGCTAAATTTAGACTTTTTTTTTATCGATTCGTACTGACGAAAAGTAAGAATATATAGTTTACATTATGTTAAAATACAAAATTTACACAGTATTAAGAGCAAATAAACGGACATGTTCACATAGAAATGCAACTGGCTTGCGGTGAAAATATGCTCATGTTCGGTAAAACAAAATTATAAACGAACGCACATTTCAGAGGATAATTCTCTGCAATGGTGTAAAACACATTAATTTAGACAAAAGATAAATTTTACTTTCGATCATCCTGCCTTGAATATGGTGTGGTCGGAAAAAAGGTAATTATGTAATTCTCGTCTATAATATGTATCACAACTTTTTGCAAAAGAATCTAGAAAAATAGTGCATTTCATTCACGAACAAATTCGTTGGTATAAATTATTATGGGTAAATTGCTTTTTTATTATGTGTGTTAACAATCATCCTATTTTAATTGGCGACAAAGATTGTAGAGTATACATTGTTTGTAAAAAAAACAAAAAAAAACAAGCAAATAGCCTAGTCTTAATCCATTAATACCCAGCGTAGAAGAGTATTTTAGCTAGTTCATATAAGTGTATACATACAAAGAAAATTGGGGGTGATAGATAAATGAATATTTGATTTGATTACCTGACGAGGATGGGTATTTTTGCTAGTTTGTATAAGTATATACACGTAGAAAAAGAAAAGGGAGAGCGATAGACGGGTGAATATTTGATTTGATCACTCAACGTAGACGGGTATTTTAGCTAGTTTATATAAGTGTATATATGCAAAGAAAGAAAAGGGGGAGTGGTAGAAAAGTGAATATTTGATTCGATTACCCAGCGAAGACGGGCATTTCAGCTAGTTTATATAAGAGTATACATACAGAAAAAGAAAAAGGGGAGTGATAGACAAGTGAATATTTGATATAAGTACACATTTCCCGCTCGTTTATAGAATTATCGGACATCCGTTTCTTTCCCGCCAATTCTAAGATCTTAGCTTCAAACACGTGCATTACTTCCGCGACAACGCAAACTGGCCCCGCCCATCAGTTTATAAAGCCTTC
>CAUZXS010000375.1:92500-97500 GCA_963585895.1 Sepioteuthis lessoniana
GACGTATCACTACTAATTCAATTAAACCTCTGTCATTTGTTAACATACAGTTAAATGATAAACAGTTCTATTTCAAGCAATTCGATTTTGCTGAAGTCATTTGTTTGCCTTCGATTTTAATGTCAGACAGATCTATTTGACACAGAGATTGGACCCTATCAGGTGCTACCATTCCAGACCAGATTGAACCTTAGAGCAATGGCAATGAAGGGGTACTTTGCCTTCCCCAAAGCTCTAGAATTACTGGAGCCTCACCATCAGATTGTTTAGTGTCATATTCAGGATAATCAGGGGTTGGGGTCTTACCCCTCTGCAGAAATGCACCTGACTGGGATAAAAGACATTTAGCGACAAAAAAATAATCTTTATACAACGAATGGAAATGCAACGTTATCCGTTCATTTTTCATCGCTTCTTTTGTGGCTTATCAATTCTTGTAAAATCTATGATGAAAATTTATAGTAAAAACTTTTAGTAAAAACTTTTCTTCACACAAACTTTTCTTCTATTGATTGCTTAATGTTGAATCTTGTTGAAAACAATTGAAAAATAAATAACTCTACGGAAATATTCCCATATTTCTCATCACTTTTGTTTCTCCTCTCTTTCTTTCTCTGTCTCTCTCTTTCTTTATCTCTCTCTCTCTCTTTCACTCTTTCTCCCTCCCTCTCACACATACATACTCTCTTTTTCCTGCTCTTGTCCTCTCTCTATCTCTCTCTCCTTCTCTCTCTCTCCCTCTATTCTTCTCTCTCACACACCTTCTCTCTCCCTCTCCTTCTCTCCCACTCTCTCTCCTCTCTCCTTCTCTTTCAGGTACACACACACACACACACACTCTTTCTCCTTCTCTCACTCCCTCTATTCTTCTCTTTTTCTCCATCTCTCCCTCACACCTCTCTCTCCCTCTATTCTCTTTTTCTTCCTCTTTCCCCCACACCTTCTCCACCCTCTCTCTCTCCTTCTCTTCTCCTCTCTCTCTCACCCACAATCTCCCTACCTTTTTCTCCCTCACTCTCTCTCCGTCTCCCCTTCCTCTCCCTCTCTCTCTCTCTCGCCCTCATTTTGCTCCCTCTCTCCCTTTCCTTCTTTCTCCCTCTCTTTCTCTCTCTCTCTCTCTCTCTATATATATATATATATCTAGTGACACGTAAAATTATTGAACACAAGGCTCTTTTAAAGTTTTTTTAAGAAAATAATAAATTCTCTTGTCATGAATTCCAAACTTCACTGGAATATATTGAATATTTAAGTTATCCTCGGCCAAAAGAAAAGAAGAAATATTTGCCTCTGCCTAAATTTATTGACCTATTCAACATATTAGTAGCACGCACAAGTTTTGGTCACAAATCGATAAATGGCATTCAATATCAATTAGTGTTTCTCTTATTTACAATGACGGCTGTCAGACGTTTTGAATAATTTGAATAAGTTTCTCACAGGAATTAACTTAAATATCCCATTCTTGATGAGAAATCACCTTAACATTGCTCAAGTTTTGGAGATTCTTCTGAGAAACTCTAAGTTTAAACACCTTTCATAATTTCTCTATGGGGTTTAGCTGAGGCAACTGACATAGCTATTCAAAAACCCTTGCCTTCTTCATCTTTAACAACTCTTTCTTATTCACCACAGTAAGTTTTGGATCATTGCATCTTGAAAATCAAATACTTCGGTAGTTGAAGATACCTAACAGATTGAAGCAAATTTTTCTTTTGTATTTCTCGATAAATAGTACTGTAGATTGTTCTTTCAATGATATATAGTGCACTTGTAACCTACATTAAAAACAACTCAAAATATTTTATTTCCACCACCGTACTTAGCTACTGGGACGGTATTTTGAGGCTTTACTGGGACGGTATTTTGAGTCTTACATGAAGTTGCACTTTTTTCTCCAGACAGGTTTCGAGCGTTTTCCACCGAAAGTTTCAATTTTTGTTTACTCGGACCATAATTCTCAAGTCCCAGAATGAAAGAAGCTCCTTTAGATGATAATAAACAAAGAGGTAGCGAGACTTCTCCTGACTAGGCTTTAAAATATGGAGGTCGTCAAGGAGTCCGAGAATGTAGTCCTACATGGCAAAGTACCCAACGAATTGTCTCTTTTCTAACTTCTGCCCCGCCTACCTGCAGATCCTTCAGAAGTCCTCCTCGGGTTGGGGATGGATTTCGAATTACTTCTCGACAAATGGATGTAGCAACTTAGTGTATCGGTGTAGTAGCTATTAAAAAGGATCCTCCAGATTGCCCTCGACTACGGTCGCCAACTTTGCTTCATATATATATATATATATATATATATATATATATATATAATGTAAAATTATTGCCAAACTGTGATTAAAATCACTTTTAAGAATGTCTCCAAAAACTAATGGATTAACACAAGCAATAGCGTAACTGCCAGTTCCATGTAATACCTTTCGATTGTCCGATGCTTGTATAAAGTAAAAGTAAAGTTGGCGATCATAGTCGATGGTGACCCGAAGGTCCCCTTTTCAAGAGCTACTACATCAAAGTGTAGGGGAGGGCGCTACTCCATTCCTTGCATTGACCTACTTTAGAAGCATAAATATTTCTTTATTTAAACCCGCACTCGTATCTTTATTTATTCATTTATTTTATAAGTTAGTAGGAGTCCCCGCGGTGTAGTGGCTAACGTGTTGGACTTTGACATCGTAGTAAGCGTGTTCGAACTTCAGTCGTGCAACTATGTTTATTTTCGGACTAATACCCTTGGGAAAGGTATGAACTTTATTATTCTCCCCTCAGCTATGGGTTGAATAGTATTATTGCTCTTCTTCTACAAGGATGGTTTGGCATTAAACAACCCATAAAGGTTGATATACCATTAAAAAATAAAAACAACTAAACCTATGGGTCAAATAGATTTTTATCATTAAGGGTTTTCGGACTATTGTCTTCATCTTTATTGTTATTTCCACTGTGGAAATAACAATAACGATGAAGACAATAGTCTGAAAACTCTTAATGATAAAAATCATTAAGCTTCGTCTCAGAAATTTAGACATCAAATAGATTTGTTCAAAAGTTATAACGATTTTGATTGGAAAAAAAAACCTTTATCAAACAACTATACAAAAATGTAAATATGAACATAAAATGAGAACGATTCCCTAACTTCTAGGCATAAAATATCCTATACGAGTAGGTATACCGTTAAAATTGATCAATCAATCAATCAGTTATAAACACTGCACGTGATTATTCCTTTGTCTACATTTACTAATGAGCTCCGATTTCTTGTCCAGAAAGTGGTCCTGTTCGAGAAGATTGATAAGACTTACTTTCTTCTCTAAATACAACCTAACAAGGAAGAAAAAAAAAAGAAGAGAGAATTTATTTCTTTGCATTATACTTTCTCTTAAAATTCAAGTTGCAATCAATGAAAACAAATTTTAAATTTCCATGAGCATTTATTAGCCAACTCCATTACCGTTCGTAATTTCCCAACGATTCATTTCTCCTTTTCACACTAAGATCAATTTTGTTTGAAATTAGTCCTTCATTAAATAATAAGCAAATAAGATATCTTAAAAGATATTTGCTCTCTAATCGACTTGTATTTTTTCAATGACCGATTTGTGTGAACGACAACAGAAGCACAGATTCTGTGCCCTTCGAGAAACACTCAAGCTACAATGCGCAAAGTATTTTCTACTTACTTAATTGGCCATAACGCTTGTCTTTATCTAATACCTGAGGCAGAATGGGTTCTGTGTTTCACTCTGATAAACCAGCTTGAGATCCTAACCCATCGTACCAAACTATATATCACATTTTACGATCTTTATTGATGGTAAGTGTAAATTTATTCCAACTTCATTCCCCGGAGCTGTAATGATAAACCTGTCGGTGGGGCTGACCTGTCGGTGGGGCTTTGAATATACAGACTGCATCTCCGGCAGAGGAGTAGGACTTCCTCTATTAAATAAAAGAGTGTCCAGGATATGACTCTAAGCTGCATCTAATGATCAGACTTCAGTTCTTGAGATCTTGAGTGGAGTGCGGAGTATCACTACCGGGTGCAGTTTAATGTCTTACCAAGTACACCCCATTCTTAAGAGGTGTTTCTTTCCACTCTGCAAGGGATACACTCGGTACATTCTTAGCTTCCACCCATAATAGAGCGTACATGGAGGTTGACACTTGTAAGAGGGACATAGATATTCAAATCCAGGATGAGGCTGATTGTTGTCACATAGCATTCATACCTTTGGGAAGGGTATGAATTCAATTATTCTTTCTCCAGCTATGTGTAAATTGTAGAGCAAACTGGGTTCTCAGCCTTGATTAGGCAACCAGTCGAAGAGAAAGAAAACCCTGTTAAACTCCGCTTTAAAATTGACCTTGTGTCACATCCTGCCTGTGCAGAGGGGTTGGCAAATACAGAAATAGATGATAAAGTAAAGTTTGCAATCTTAGTCGAGGGTGACCCGAAGGCTCCCTTTTCAATAGCTACTTCAGGGAGGTGTAGGGGAAGGCGCTACTCCATCCCCAGGATTGCTCCATTTTACTATTGATCCGTACCTTATAATACTAAGTGTTAAGCAAGGAGGTATCAAGTACCATTTTTGAGTCTTTGGTATTACTCGACCAGGGATTCAACCACGGTCTCCCGGGCCATTGGCGAACACTCTACCAATTATTTAACTCAACTTGTTTCTAATCTAGATCATTTTCGAGAAAATGTAATGATTTCCAAAACATCCTACCCGCAAAATTGAGAGGAGTTCCAAGTAGTATTGTGGTTAAAGTGCTAGACTACGGTAGCGTAGAAAGTGAGTTCGAACTCCACTAGAGCTATTAGGTTTACTTTCGGACTTACACCCTTGGAAAAGGTATGAACTCCCTTATTCTCTCAGCTCTGGGTTAAATAGTTCCTCTACTGTTCTTTTACAAGGATGGCTTTGGCATTAAATAACCCACAACGGTTAATATGCCATTAAACAAAGAAACCAAACCAAACCAAAAAA
>CAUZXS010000375.1:102500-105000 GCA_963585895.1 Sepioteuthis lessoniana
TCCAGGACACTCGTTCGGGGAGTCTTACCCCTTTGCAGAGATGCTGTCGGTGTATTCTGCAGCCTTGCCGACTGGGCCGTGATAAAATTGTTAGTGGTTCACTCATTTTTTAACGACACTATATATATATATATATATATTGTAATTTCTTTCTTTCTCCCTCTCGCTCTCTCCCCATATATATATATATATATATATATATATAATGCAGAGTTCAAGTTAACAGAACAAATTGACAACCCCAACGCCATTGGAAAGGTGTGACACAAGGTCAATTTTCGAGCGGTTTTAATTTAGAGTTCTCCATTTAGAATGTTTTACACAACAAATATTTAATTTTCTGTAAAACCAAAGATTTCAATCTCAACGGACAATGCTAAGCAATCGAGGTTAATGAAACTAGTCTGCCCTATATACCCAAAGCCGGGGGAGGACGAACAAATGGATTCATGCCTCGTCTACGAGTCGAACTCAGGACATCGATTCCATTTCCTACGAACGTAACCGTTACACTAAGTACGTTTCTGGTTTGTGTCTATGTTTTTACCTAACGATCCCAGTTGCAAACTTTTGAGATCTAACATCCATCCGTTTGAAAAAATAAAATTATAACAGTTTTTTGGGGGGAGGGGGTATTTTTGTTTATTTTTGTTTTTTGGGTTTTTTGTTTTTTTGGGGTTTTTTTTTACCACTGTTTCTTGATTCCCTCAAATTATGAAACGTGGCAATTTTTAAATTATATACTTTAAAAGATACAGGTAAACTATTTAGCTGTTTAGTTATTAATGCGATATTATAGTCGCCATATTGTGTGTATCATTCGTTATTTTCAAACATTATCGCGTTTTACTTTGTTGGTTAAAAACGCTTTCACTTTAGAGACGATAAATTTTAATTTTTCAAAATATTTATGGGCCCTTTTAAAAGCTATCCTGTCCATTCATGATGAAAATAGTTCCGGCAATTAGTTGAAGTGAGGAGATATCATATTTTTAAAATTATTTTTATCTATTATTATTTTTTAACTTTGCGTATCAATTATTTTAATCTATTTACGGAGTACACAGGCTCCTGGCAATGGAAAAAAATTGTGTGTGTGTGTCAGACCACCATTATTATTGAGTAGTGACTTCGAACCTCACTGAGTGCACCATACTTACAGTTTTATTTTTTATTTTATCATTATTTCAACATCTTGACATGGTAGAATGGCGAGCAAGCAAGACTAGAAGATTATTGCTCGTGAGTTCGGTTCTCCTTATGCGCCCAATACGTTTGGCTTTGAGCTAAACTGTGCAAAACTTCGTAACTGACAACTAGGAGTAATGAGTTCGATCCTCAGAAGTAGGTATTGATTCGAGGTCAGATCACTGAAGTTAAGCCGTGATAAGCCAGTTCATTACTTAGATGGGTGACCACTGCGATACAAACAGGTACTGTAAGCAAACTAAGGCCTATATGCCAGATTGAACAAAGATTAGAAAATAACGAAGTAAGTATTTACCCAACCACTCCGTCACGAGCAGGATAAGACACAGGGTCAATTTTTAAACGGAGTATAACTGGCTTTAGTTCAGTTTTCTTTTTTCCAATCTTGTTGCCTTATCAAGGCTAGGGAAACCAGTCTGTCCTACTGATTACCCTTAATTGGGAGTTGAACAGATGGATTCATACCTTTCGCGCTAATGCTCTTGAAAAAGGCATCAATCTATTTTTCTCCATCCTCCTAGTCATAGTTAAATATTAGAGCTGTCTGAGTTCTTTAGCTTTGATTTGGAAACTAGTCAAGGAGAAGAAAATCTCTGAATTCAAACTACCTTTACTCCACTAAAAAAATTGACCTTGTGTCACATCCTGCCCATGGCAGAGGGGTTGGATAAATATATAATTGAAATCCTATAGCTACTTGAATAAAAAAGAAAGTCTGAATTCGACATTTAATTGCCAAAAATGTTGATGAGGCGAAAAACCAACCAACCAATCAAACAACCAATCAAACTGTTTCAGTATTCTATAGTATTCTATAATACCATGAAAGTACGATGTCAGCTCAGAACGTATCCAGCTATTTTGAATATCCTGAGAACCGGTTTCGGGTCCCTTACGCTATTCAGCAACCAATCAGAGGGGAAATCACTGCGCATGTTAGTTTGTTTTGTTTTTGTTTTTGTTTTTTTTTATCAACCCTTTTCGGGTCATTTAACGTTGAATTAAGTCATTTTGATAAAAGTTTCAAACAATTCAGTTTAGTATAAGTATATTTTCTTGTTTACACACAGTCAAATGTCAAAACAGTTCTATTTCAAACAATTCAGTTTAGCATAAGTACACAGTTTAGTTCAATTCGACCCATAGATAGGACCTTATCAAGTGCTACCACTCTGGGCCCGAGTGGACCTGAGAGCAATAGCAAGGGAGGGGTACTCCCAAAACTCTAGTATTATTGGAGTCTCATTATCAGATTGTTTAATGTCATATCTGGGACACTCGTTGGGGGAGT
>CAUZXS010000375.1:107500-115000 GCA_963585895.1 Sepioteuthis lessoniana
CAGATACAAATCTACAAACAGATAGAATTGAATGTTTGCACAAAAGAAATGATTGCAGACTTTTGTAAAATTCCAGACAAAATTTATCCAAACAAAAGTAACCAACAGAAAAATGCAGGGATATTTTCCTTCACACAACTTTTTTTATTATCTGAAATGTCTATAGTATCACCATCTGTGCAAGTTGAAAGCAGGAGATAAAATCTTTCAAAAATGATGGGTTGGGTAAATTCAACATCCTTAAAAACTCAGATTATGGGCTAGAAACAAGTTAACCGAAAAAGCTATGGTTTCCTCATCAGTTGATAATAATAATAATAATAATAATAATAATAATAATAATAATAATAATAAGAAGAAGAAGAAGAAGAAGAAGAAGAAGAAGATGATGATGATTAAGAGGAAAGTAAAAATAGAAGAGGAAGAGAAGAAAAAGAATTAGAGTAAAGCAATAATAATAAGTTGATATTGGGGAGGAGGGGGAGGAGGAAAAGGAAGCGAAAAAGAGGAAAAAGGTGAACTAAATAATGGAAAGAAATGATAAAATTATCATTATTTTATTCCTTTGAGAGTTTCTCACACTAGTATCAGCTTATGTTTTTTTCACTGGAGTTTGAGTTACAGCAAGTCTTCTCAAATCACCAGGACTCTTCTCAGTATTCCAGCTGATCTAAATAATACTGTAGTCTGGGTGGTCAATATTTGTCCTCTAATTAATTATTATTATTATTATTATTATTATTATTATTATTATTATTATTATTATTATTATCTCTACTACAACTACTACAACAACTATCTAATTTTCAGTTTTATTTTCGATTTTTTTAATCCTTCATCGGATCTTTACCCAAGACTGCGGGTGAAGGAAAGTAGTGATTAAACGTATTCTATATGGAGGAGCCCGTGGTGTAATGGTTATCGTCGTAGGAAATGGACACGGCGACTCCAGTTCAAATCCTGGACGAGACTGATTGCATTTCACATAGCACTAATACCCATGGGAAAGGTATGAATCCAATTATTCTCCCTCCAGCTATGGGTAAATAGTAGGGCAGACTGGGTTCTTCAGCCTTGGTGGGGCAACTAGTCTAGGAGAAGGAAAACTCTGAATTCAAACCTGTTAAACTCTTAAAAAATTGACCTTGTGTCATATCCTGCCCGAGCGGAGGGGTTAGGTAAATAGGATACGTATTATATGTATTTGTTTCTTGCTGTCTCTTTTGGGTGCTACTTTTCCTCTCAAAAAGACAGTGCTCTTCTCAGGAGATGAGCGGTTCTGCAAATTGCAGTTTTTCATATTTCATACAGGCTGGGACAGCCAGGTATTTTATTAATGTGTTTATTTGTCTTATTCTTGATCATACCCAGTGCTCCCACAATTACTGGCACGATTATTATTATTATTTTTCTATTTGAGAGTTTTTCACGTCAGCCTTAGCTGATGGTTTTTCATGGGAGTTTGAGTGACAGCAAGTCTCCTCAAGTCTCCAGCACTCTTCTCAGTATTCTAACCGATCTCAACAATGCTGATGTTTGGACAGTCCAAATTTCTAACACCAGTTTTAACTGGTTGTTTTTCATTGGTCTGAGTGACAGCAAGTCTCCTCGGGTCTCCAGGACTCTTCTAAGTATTCTTGCTGATATTAACAGTACTGTAGTCTGGATTGTGTAAGTTCTTCCTCTGATCTCGAATTCTCCCTGGCCCAGTCAGCTGCGGCAGTAGAATACACTGAATACATTTTGCTGAGGAGTAAGACTCCCTCAACAAATGTCCTGGATATGACACTAAACAATCTAATGGCGGAACTCCAGTAATGCTGGAGCTTTGAGGAATGCACAGTACCCCTTCATTGCCATCGCTCCCAGGTCCACTCCACCCTGGAATGGTAGCACTTGATAGGGTCCTATCTATGGGTCAAATAGAACTAAACAGTGTAATTACGCTAAATTTATTTTTTTAAAGTAACTCTTTTTACATTTAAGTGTATGTAAAC
The DNA here is from genome assembly GCA_963585895.1 of Sepioteuthis lessoniana. Classification (NCBI taxonomy): domain Eukaryota; kingdom Metazoa; phylum Mollusca; class Cephalopoda; order Myopsida; family Loliginidae; genus Sepioteuthis; species Sepioteuthis lessoniana. The sequence goes on from CAUZXS010000375.1 coordinate 109,498, forward strand.
AAAAAACTGTGTACTTGTGCTAAACTGAATTGAGTGAAATAGAACTGTTTGATCATTTAATTGTGTGTAAACAAATGACTGATGTTTAATTGAATTGTTTGTAATACATAGCAGTACTCGGAACCATTTAACCTAAGTGATATGCTAAACTGAATTGTTTGAAGTAGAACTGTGTATACGTATAAAAATGGATTTAGCATTAGATAACCTATAATGGTTGATATGCCATGAAACCAAACCAAACGAATTCTTCCAGTCTCTTTTTCAGCCATGTACGAACCGTTCCATTGGTACCAACTACAATTGATATCACCGTAACTTTTATGTTCCACAGCTTTTTCAGCTAATGCATCTCCACAATCAAATTGACAGCCTTAAAACGATACTCTTATTTTTTGCTTGTAATGATAATAGAAAGAACAATCTATACGAAATTATCCTTAGTGAAACGGTAGTTTCATTGAAGACTGGTATAGCAGAACTTTTTGGATAGAGATTTTATCTATATGTAAAAGTGAATCGATTTGGAATCAGTACGTAAAATTTTTGAATAATATGTATAAAGTACGACAATCACTTGACACACACACACACACACATAAGTGGGAACAAGGACACCCCCCCACACACACAGAGTCATGTATGTACACACGCATAGATAGATAGATATAATTCTGTGAACTATTTTCCAGTGACACATAAAAGAAAAAAGACTGACTAAATCGACAAACAAAATCAAATTTTAATAATATTTGATTCACTTCAGTTTTAGGAGAGGAAAGGCTGTGCAAACCAGATTCAAAATAGCAAATAAAATTAAATCCAAATAACAATACTATTTCAATAGTAACTAACAACGACTAATGAAAATTGCTGCACAAAACGTACCAACTTAAGTGTACAAAAATAACAAGATGAAATATCATAGCTAAAACAACTGCATCAGATCAACAATATATATATATATATATATATATATATATATATATATATATATATATATATGTTGATGATCTCTGTACTAGTGTAAAATGCCCCCATTATTGTCAATTCATCTACCACGGTACGGATTAGAGAGTGAAGGAATGTTTCTATGTTTAAAGGCTACTTTGAAATTCATTGTCTACTAATTACAAGGTTGTCTCGCATGGTATAATAGTTAGTGGGCAATAGGGTCTCATTCATGACCTTGAGTCAGATTAGTCTATGTTAATGACTACTCAATAAATTTCTAGTAGATTCACACACACAAAACAAGAAAAGTTAAAGTTTAAACTCTAATTTAATTACCAATTAAATTTATTTAATATATACAAATAAAAAGGAATGGTACATTTTACTAAATTTTCAAACAATTTGCTTTTTATGTGAAAGCATTGAGGCGCCAGGTTCTAATGGTGGAAAGCGAACACTTTTAATTTGACTTTTGAAAAGGTCGTAATTGGTTTAAAGAGCCTTAAGGCCACTGGCTCCCCACTCCTTGCGTTAGTATTCAAACTACATATATGTATCGTTTTTATCAGTTTACAGGTGCTAATAGATAGTTACCCATTTTAGGTCCATTTTCCTTTGTCTTTCTTAAATAGCATATCAAACTCCACGGATATCTAATGACAAAGCCATCCTTGTAGAAGGATTGTAGTAGTAGTACTTAACACATAGCTTAGGGAGAGTAAGGAGGTTCATGCCTTTCCCAAGGGTGTAAATCCGAAAGGGAATGTAATAGCACTACTAGAGATCGAACTTGCTTATTACTACATGGCAGTCATGCACGGAAGCAACTACGCCACGAGGAACCCCTCCCGCTTAGTTAGTGTAATTAGAGCTATTTACTAGAGCAACAGGTACATAAAGTAAAAATAAAGTTGGCGTCCGTTGTGGAGGGTGACCCGAAGGCTCCTTTTGCAATAGGTACTTCACCGAGATGCAGGGGAGGGTGCAACTCTTTTCTCTGGATTGCTCCACTTTATCCTTGATCCCTACTTTATAACGCTGAGAGTTAAGGTGGCATAAAGTACAATTTTTTGAGTCTTTGGTATGACTCGGCCTGAAATTGAACTCTAGTCTCCCGGGCTATTATGGCGAACACTCTACCCACTTGGTTAGTGGACCGGTGGCGCGCCGATTCTAGTTAAGGTTTTTCGTAAAATAACTTAGTCTGGCACAAGACCAATATAGTGGAAGAATCAGTGTGAATCAGAATGTCTTATATTAGCTGGGGCTTTTTAACTCTTGAGAGTTAATATGAAGTTACTTTGATTAGGTTAAGAAATTCTTTTTAATCGTAACTTTTACTTATGTATAGACATGAACACAAAAATACCTATACACTAATAGTCATCAATCTGAGTTTGTACTAACTTATAAGGTTGCCGAAAAATTTTGAAAGGTTGAAACAATTTAGTTTGGGTGAAAAAATTTAATTTATTGATTGATTTTAACGACATGTCAACCCGTTTAAGGTTATTTTATGCTAAGAGGTTAAGGAATCGTGTTCAGGTACATTTATATTTACATTTATTTGTGTAATTATTACTTAAGAGGTTTTTTCACATAATTATAAGTATTCCTATCTAATACAAATGATTCGTACACAGTTGAATGGTTTCAAACAATTATTTCTATTTAGTGATGGCCAGTTGTTTGCATACAATTCTATGATTTCAAGTCATTGATAATTATCCTTAGAAAACAATTATAACTTCAAGTAACTATTCTTAATGCAAATAATTTATAGTTATATGGTTTCAATTATTCCTTGTTGAATTGCGAAATTGGAGTTCGAACTACAGTCACAGTACTGCAAGAATGGTTAGCAAGTTCGACTAGCAAACCTACACGAATGAGTTCGAGTCTCATTGGGTGCCGCTTTCATATGGCCCTGTACCACATCTAAGCAAATGGCCCTGTACCACATCTAAGCAAATGGCCCTGTACCATATCTAAGCAAATGGCCCTGTACCACATCTAAGCAAATGGCCCTGTACCACATCTAAGCAAATGGCCCTGTACCACATCTAAGTAAATTACCACTGTATTGCACTCACTTTCAGGCTCATAATTGTGCACAATTACATGATATCAAGAATTCCTATCAATTACAAATAATTTGAGCTCAGTTTTATGGTTTCAAGTATTTCTGTCAAATACTAATTCTAATGTGGTTTCTCATAATTATTTCTATTTAATACAAGTAACTAATAATAATCCTTAATAAATGATCATAACCTCAAATGACTATTCTTAATATAAATAATTCGTTATTATATGGTATCAAGCGTCCCTATCAAATACGAATAATCTTTAAACAGATTTATTTAACCCATAGATAAGCCCTTAAAAGTATGAGCACTCCGAGTCAGAGTGGACCTTGGAGTAATGACTATGAAGAGGTATTCCATACCCCTAGATCTCTAAAACTGGAACCCTACTACCAGTTTAATGATACTCAGGGCGCCTCTCAGGAACATATTGGTTTTTTTTTCTTTTTCTTTTCAGGTATAAAAATACCATTTACAGAGGGAAAAAAGACATTAAAATTTTGATATAGAATTTTGAGTCATTTCAACAAATGCTGTTAAAATTTAAGGTCATTTCGGTTTCTCTAGCTTTCTTTAACGGCATATCAACCGTCACGGCTTATTTAACGCTAAAACCACCCTAGTTGAAGAACAGTGCTATTCAACCCATAGTTAAGGGAAATAAAAGAGTTCATGCCTTTAACACCCGAGATCTATTGAACGAGAACTGGTTTACCTATAAGATTACGAAATGATGTAAGTTTTCTGAAACACCCTGTTCGTCTTAAATGATATCATTTTTTTAAACAGCCTGTATTAAAACATCTTTTTTAAAGGAGAGCTTTGTTAGGATAGGAAAAATTTATCAGACGTCAGAAGTGTCATTCATTTTAATTATTGCATATATTGAGACATGATAAATTCTATCGTGAAAAGAGAGAAAAAAAGAAGCAATCACTGACTGCACCGATTGCATTTGACTTTTTTTATTTTATAAGCAAGTTTTCAGATTTTTTTTTTTAATTGTGCTAACTGACCATACCACTACTCCACTATTTGAAGGGAATATGCTAGAGCCATGGAACATGTTATTCCACATATTTATCCCACAATTCAACACACTTTTAAAAAAAATGAAAAATGTTGGTTGGGACGAGAACTTTTAGCACTTCTTTTATATTTTGATGAGATTCGAATTATTTTAGATTATGAATTTATTGAATTTTTTATCCATAAATGTACCGTTTAAAAATTTACATATCAAGCCATAGAAACACACACACACATGCACACGCACACACACACACACACACACACACACACATATATATATATATATAGGACGAAATATTCCGAATTCAGCAAACAATACTCTCTCTCTCCCTCTTTCTCTCTCTCTTTCTCTCTCTCTCTTTCTCTCTCACACATACAAGCATAATTACACACATACATACAGATACATACACAAACACAAACACTCACACACATAAATATTCATACATACGCACACACATGCACACACAATCATACACATACACATACACACACATGTACATAAAGTTTCGTCCATGAATAAGTTCATCCTTTAAAAAAAAAACCTAATGTTCCTCTAAATCAAAGGTATTAGGATTTTGTTATTGATAGAAGCACATTAACAATCAGAACGGATATTATTAGTTATTTTTCATTACCAACCTCTTCAGCAATAAATCCTGTAACTATCACCACCACAACCCGTTGGTGGAGTCTCTGTGGTGTGATGGTTACCGTGTTGGACAGCGACATTGTGGTAAACGAGTTTGAACTCTCGTCGTGTTATTGCTGAATACCCTTGGAGAAGACATGAATCCCCTTATTCTCCCAGTTATGGGTTGAATAGTATCGCTACTGTTCTTCTACATGCTTGGCTTCGACATTAAATAACCCACGAAGGTTGATATGCCATTAAACAAAGAAACCAAACTAAAAAAAAAAAAAAAGCAAACTAATCCCCACCACCCCAAATCATTGTAACACTTCTGAAATTTAAAAAAAAAAATTGCTTAAATATATGTAAGAGAGGTATTCATATTTTGTTTGCTAAACTTTTGCATTTAAATGATGTAGAAATGAGTAATGAATAGAACCTAATGTTATCCGTTTTTATTAAATAGACTTCCACTTGAAATTTAAAAAAATCCTAGAAACTTTGGTTTAAGAAAAAATTAACTTTTTTCTAAAAAAATAGGTTATGTTTATACTTATTTACGAATAATACCACACACACACACACACACACACACACACATATATATATATATATATATATATATATATATATATATATATATATATATATATATTCGAAATAATTAACTAATTCACATTTAGAGGTACATTTTGAATTTTAAAAAATTCGACTTAATAAAGTATTTGAGAAGTTTTGCATCGTACCAACACATAATTGTTTTTTGTTTTTTTTTTTTTCATTTTTGAGATACTTT
>CAUZXS010000376.1:0-25000 GCA_963585895.1 Sepioteuthis lessoniana
TCAACAGTTGCCACATGACCAAAACCAGGTTACAACTGATTGATTTTAATAGCATGTCAACCTGTCTAGGGTTGTTTTATGCCAAGAGGAATCTTATTCATAGTTACATTTTGTGTATAGTTTAAGGGTTTTTTTTTTTTGCTAATTGGTTATATGATATCAAATAGAGTTTCTTAAGGGCTTTTTTTGCTACACGATTATATGATATCAAATATTCTAATTCAATACCAACAATCTGCACACAGCTGGATAGTTTCATGTTACTATTAATAAAGCATAGTAAAAGATTAAACACTTCTATTTGACTTACAAATGGGACCCTAACATGTAAACCACTCCAGGTCAGAGTAGAACTGAGATTATATGATATCAAATATTCTTATTCAATACCAACAATCTGCACACAGCTGGATAGTTTCATGTTACTATTAATAAAGCATAGTAAAAGATTAAACACTTCTATTTGACTTACAAATGGGACCCTAACATGTAAACCACTCCAGGTCAGAGTAGAACTGAGATTATATGATATCAAATATTCTAATTCAATACCAACAATCTGCACACAGCTGGATAGTTTCATGTTACTATTAATAAAGCATAGTAAAAGATTAAACACTTCTATTTGACTTACAAATGGGACCCTAACATGTAAACCACTCCAGGTCAGAGTAGAACTGAGATTATATGATATCAAATATTCTTATTCAATACCAACAATCTGCACACAGCTGGATAGTTTCATGTTACTATTAATAAAGCATAGTAAAAGATTAAACACTTCTATTTGACTTACAAATGGGACCCTAACATGTAAACCACTCCAGGTCAGAGTAGAACTGAGAGTAATAGCAATATGTACTCTTTCCTCAGAGCTCTAGATGCAGTTTAGGGTCATACCCAAGACACCCCTTTTGGGTTGGATCTTAATCCTCGGCAGGAAATAAAATCAACATCTTTAATTGGAATCATTTTGAGATGAGGCTTCTTAATCTGAGAATTAATTTTTATTTATTGCGGACTTTTTGTCCTCATCTTGATAGATTTGTGTTGTTTCTTCTTTCACTATGTTTCGGTCAAATTTCACCTCTGGCCTTCTTCAGGTGATTTAGCACAACCTCAGATAAGAATGCTGAGTCTTGTAACCGTATCCCCAGTAATTACTGCCTTCCATAGTTGTTGTCTATTGCACCAAGGTTGCTGTAAAAATCACCTGAAGAAGGCCAGAGGTGAAATTTGGCCGAAACGTACTGAAAGAAGAAACAACACAAATCTACCAAGATGAGGACAAAAAGTCCGCAATAAATAAAAATTAAAATCAACATGTTTTAAGATCTGTCTAAGGGGAGATCAAGTTTATAGTGATAACAATGAATGGTATTTACACTGATCCTTATGAAGTTACTGAATAGAAGATGAAACAAGTGACAAAAATTGATATTTTTATTTGTATTGCACCCAGAATTTATAAGAGGAATGTCGCCAGGACTGCAGAATCCTAAGAGAGGTTTTGGATAGATAACATCTTACAGTTTAAATAATTTTTCTAAAACTTACCTCATTAAGAATTTTAGAAAAATTATTTTCTTCCAATTTCCTAATATATGTAAATGTATAAAAAAAAATTGCTAAGAGGATGAAAATTTTATTCAGATTATAAACAAAAATTTTAAAACTACCTAACATTAAATAACCTACAAAGGTTGATATGCCATAAAACCCTAACAAATAAATTAAAACTACCATTTAAGGTTCTGATTGAAGTGAAGGCATATCCATAGACTTTATGTCATTACCAAACCTACATATCAACATTTGAGGGTTATTCAATCCCAAAGCCATCCTCATAGATAAATGGTAAGGGTAATATTTAACCCATAGCTGAAGGAATAAGAGTTCATGCCTTTCCCAAGAGTATTAATCCAAAAGTGAACATAATAGCTCAACTAGAGTTGGAACTCACTTACCCTGATGTTGTAGCCCAGCATGTTAGCCTCTACGCTATGGAGACTACCATACTTTATATAGTTGCCAATTATCTTGCATTGGAGTTTAAAGAAACAATCAAAAAGGTTCCATTCACCTAACATGTCTACCATAGGCAGAATGAAACAGTCAACTCTTTCAACAAGGTACAGCTAGTTTGAATTCAGTATTCCTCATCCTAGAATGGATGCCATTCCATAGCAAAAGACCCAGTCTGTCCTCCTAGTAACCTATATGTAATGATTCATGCCTTTCCCAAGGGTATTAGCTTGAAGTGATACACAAACAGCTGTTTCCAGAATTTGAACTCAGAACATGCAGTACACATACATTTTATGTAAGAGTCGAATTGTTTATTTGTTTGGGTTTTATGGCATATCAACCTTTGTAGGCTATTTAATGCCAAATACATTTTGATACTAAAAAGTTCTATTTCAAACAACTCAATTCAGTACAAGTACACAATTTAATGGTTAAAAAAAAAAAAAAAAAAAAAAAAAAAAAATTTCTATTTCAAGCAATTCAGTTTAGTCAAACAGTTCCAATTCAAACAACTCAGTCTAGTACAAGTATAGTTTTTGTTTACACAGTTAAATGTCAGAACACGTCTATTTCAAACAATTCAGCTTAACATAGACAAACAGTTCCATTTCAAACAATTCTGCTCAGCACAAGCATGCAGTTTAAATGTCAAAACAGTTCCATTTCAAACAATTCAGTTTAGCATAAGTACACAGTTTAGTTCTATTCAACCCATAGATAAGACCCAATTAGGTGCTATCATTCCGGACCAGAGAACACCTGGGAGAGATGGCAATGAAGGGGTACTCCACATTCCCCAAATCCCCAGCATCACTGGAAACTCACCATCAGATTACCTAGTGTCATATCCAGGACACTTGTTGGGGGAGTCTTACCCCTCCGCAGAGATGCAGTCAGTGTATTCTACAGTCCCAGCTGACTGGGCAAATGAATCAAATAGATTTGTTTGAGACATTTAAAATGATTTTGAACAATATTAATGCACTGGCCTTTTAGACAATGATATTGCAACTAAGCAGTGGTGGCTTTTTATAAATCATAGGGGTGCTGCTTCAGAGAATATTAAAGAATTACAATATTGATTTGGTTTGGTTTCTTTGTCTAATGGCTCATCAACCTTTGTGGGTTATTCAATCCCAAAGCCATTCTGGTAGGACAGCAGTGATACTATTTAACCCATAACTGGTTATTTAGTCTGAAAGTGAACATAATAGTACAATTAGGGTTTGAACTCACTTACTTTGAGGTTGCAGTCCAGCACTTTAGTCACAACACCACAGAGACTACACCAGCATATTAATATTGTGTAACATACATTGAGAAATACAGAATGTGTATGTGCGTATATATATATATATATATATATATATATATATATATATATATATACACACACACAGTAGCAGCTTTAAGTTAAAGAATGGAACAATAACAAATATTTAAATGATTTTAATTGAAAAAGTTTACATGTCTGTTAATGAAATTTTCACAAAATATACTTGGAATATATACGCATTTATTACATATAAAATTTTCGAAATTTTCTTTTACAGTAAATTAAAAGTGAACAAAAAAAAAAAAAAAAAAAAATATATATACATTTTGCCCTGGTCAAAACTTAAGAACGCATCATAAATCCTAGTTAGATCAATATGTAAACTAAAAAAAAAAAAAAAAAAAGATTAAATATTTAGTGGATTTTCCTTTGCATTCGATTACCTCATTGCATCTTCGACCACATGAGCCAATTAACTTCCTAGAAAAGGTGGTAGCAATGCTTTCTCGTTCTTCTATAAGAAAATCCCATAAATCATCAATATTTTGAGGATTTCTGTTCTGAGCTTTCTCTCATGATTTTCCATAGGATTCATATCTGGGCTTTGTGGTGGCTATTTCATAACAGCTATTTCTTCCTTTCCAAGAAAACTTAACAGTTTTAGCTTTGTGGCAAGGCGCATTGTCTTGCATAAATATTGGAGTTTCAAGTGTCCATTTGCATAAATGAGGAAGAGTATGCTGGTAAGGAAGTTCTTTATAAACACTAGCATTAATATTACTGTGAAAACAAACAATGGGTCCTACTCCTGCTCAAGAAATCACCCCCACACAATTATGCTCCCCTCCAAATTTCAGTTTTCTTAACGCATTGAGATAAGCATCTCCCATTTTTACATCTTACAAACCTCCCACCATCAGATACAAACAAGTCGAATTTAGATTCATCACTAAAGTGAACCATATTCCATTGTTCCTCAGTCCACACAATATGCTCTGTGGTGAAGTCAAGACGAACCTTTTGATTTTTCTTTGAAATCTAAGATTTGTGACATGGAATCTGAGCCACTAATTTTCCTTATTCAAACTACGAGAAAGTTTTTCTAGAAATTGGCTTTCCTGTTTGTTCACAAAATGCACAAAAAATAGATGATGTATCGAAACAGTCTTTTAAAGACATTTTAACAATGATCCGATCTTCCCATTTGGTAGTCATAGGAGGCCTGCCAGTTCTCGGTTTTGGCTCAAGTGTCTTGTCAGCCTTAAATCTACTGATTACATGATAGACAATGCTTTTTGACCTTCGTACAATGCCAGCAATTTCAGAATACGATTTACCTTCTTCACAATTCGCTAAAACGAGCAACTTTTTCTTAGAGTTAAATTACGTGCTTTCGCCTCCATCTTGCTTTAAAATGGAGCCAACGATGTATGACAGTTGACAATAAATCAAAATTAGCAATCAAGTTGTTTAAAAATTACTTAAGTTCCTTAACTTTTGACCATGGCAAAATGTATGTGTTTTTTTTTTGTTAGCTCACTATTAATTTAGTGTAAAAAAAATTTAGAAAACTTTACACACAATAAATACATATATGTTCCAAGTATATTTTGAGAAAATTTCATAAATGTACATGCAAATTTTTTCAAGTAACAATCATTTAAATACGTGTTGTTGTTCTATTCCTTAACTTATAGCCACTAATGTGTGTGTGTATGTGTATATATATATATATATATATATATATATATATATACACACACACACACATACATGGGGAGAAGAGTGAGTATAATAGGAAGCATGGAGGACAAGATCGATTAATTCAAATGTTTCTACAAAAAATATTTGGAAAAATAAAAAATCTAACTATATCTTGATTTATCAACAATTTCTCCCTTTCAGTGATTCAAATACTCTTTTCACTTTCTGAAAGGTAAGAATCTCCTTATCCTTTTTAGCATTAAATAACCCCCAAATATTGATATGCCATTAAACAAAGCCACCAAACTTTTGAACTAATATAGCAAACAATATGTAAACATTACACTTGAAATGAGACGTAAACACTTCCTCCCACCCTGATCAGCAAAATGTCACTTCAAGATCCACAACACTCTTCTTTTCTTGGGTAGCTTGCCTCTTAGGCATACACACAACAAAGCAAAACACCCTGTTACTTAAACAGTGAAGTAGACAGTTCCACATGCAACAATTCTTTTGTTTGAGGTTGATCACTGGCATTAAGTTTAAGGATCATTAATAATAGCATCAAATACCTATGTTGTACAATGACTTCCGACCCGGCTGGGCTGTCAAAATAGAAAATGCACTGGTGTAAATAACAGGTGCATCCGGTCGAGTAATATCAGAATATAACCTTGACCGTGGATGGGTTGAATGAGTGTGATTTTTGACGCCCACAAGAAGAAAGTGGGCATTGAACTATTATATAACTCAGTGCACAGGAAATTCAATCAGTTGGGGATCAGACCAGTTAGAGAGAAGATGCTGGATTGAAGAACATGTCCCAGAGAGGCTGGGCCCCCAGGTCCCCGGTTGAGCAGCCCAGGAGAACATGAAAGAAACGCGATTATGGCCAATAGAGTGGGGGTCAATATGTTGCAGTTCTGTTCGATCTCCAACTCCCTCTCACACACAACCCTCTCAAATAAAGTGAGAGGTATAATTTTCTAAAAGACTGTCGCTCGTCATGATTCTGCATGCATGCATGCATGCATATGTGTTTGTATAATTGGTCATGGCTATACAACACCTATTACAAATTTTTTTTTCAGTATACATCTGAAGAAAATACGGGATATTTCACTTCCACAGTGCCTATAAACAAGCTACTTCGGCAATTAAGTTTCGTTTGGCTTTATGGCATATCAACCATTGTAGGTTATTGAATGCAAAATCCATTTACATACATATAAACAGTTCTAATTCAAACAATTTAAGTTAGCATAAGTACACTACTTAGTTCTATTTGACTCATAGATAAGAGCTTATCAGATGCTACCACACAGGGTTAGAGCGGACCTGAACGACAGCAATAAAGGGGTATTCTACAATTCCCAAAGCTCCAGCATTACTGGAGACTCACCATCAGATTGTTTAGTGTCATATCCAGGACACTCATTGGGGTAGTTTTACCCTTTTGCAGAGATGCAGACTGTACTCTCCAGACAAGTGGGCCAGCAATTCAGTTTAAAGTCTTTACCTGCTCAAAATGATTGCAAAAATACAATTGGAGATTATTGTTAAACTGACTTTGATATGAAACAAACTCTAAAAATAATCAACCAAATAACCATTAGATGTGATTTAAAGCCATATTTAAATTTTGAATATGATCTTGTGTTACTTTTGCCTTTCCATTCCAAAATGAAGAAAACATTCTGCTGAACCTTACATTATATATATCATACATACACACACACATGCTGCATTCAGTAGGTTTCCAGGCATTTAAAATTGTCATAGACTCTTGAAAATTGATTATGTTATTGCTATACATCTTATGAGATGACTGACCGATTTTTATGATTTCACGTTCAAATGAACAGCTACAGCTGGAACTGGAATACACCCTACTACAGCCTGATTGTCACAGCTGGGGAATTTCAAAAATGCAATCTGGATGTGAGGACACTTTAGAAGAATGATATGCAATAAAATTCTGTTTTAAACTTGGAAAAAATGTTAAAGAAACGTATGGAAGGCTTCAGACTGCTTTTCGACCATCTTGCATGAATAGAGCATCAGTTTTTGAGTGGCATAAGAGATTCAAGGAAGGCACGGAGTCTGTGAGGGATGATGAGAGGTGTGGGAGGAGTAAGGAAGTCAATACACTAGAGTTCATTGGCCAAAAGGTTAGGGTTACTATGTTGGTGTTTTAAGGGAATTCAGGAAAAGATTCCGTCAGAAGAGGCGAGCACTCTTCAAATTGGCTCAGTGGCATTTCCACCAGGACAATGCACCAGTCCACAACTCCATCCTTGTCATAGACTATTTGACCAAGATGGGCATCAAGACAGTTCATCACCCTCCCTATAGTCTAGACCTTGCTCCCTGTGACTTTTGGTTATTCCCTAAGCTCAGAGGCTGTCGTTATGAGACAATTTAGGAGATGAAAGAGGCTGTGACAAAGGTCATTGACATGCTCACACCAGAAGATTTCCATGGGGCCTTCCAGAAGTTGTTGGCATGGTACAAGTGCATTGTAGCCGGAGGAAATTACTTCAAAGGGGACTAGAGTTTCATGTGTGTACTACCAATAAAAGTGGCCATGTGAAAAAAGTCTGGAAATTTATTTAATGATCCTCATATATATATATATATATATATATATATACACACACACACACACACACATCTATATTTCATCTACTTATTAACATACCATCCAAGAGAGTGCAGACATTTTGTTATAGTGAGAGAGTTTGCCCCCCACAACAGAAGACTAAACTAACCATTCCCTCTTAAAAAACAAAAACATACAGGGAGATATGAGCACACACACACATTTTAAAATATGAATATATGAAACCTCATTACAGTGGGCAAAAAAACTATTAGATTTTATAGTTACTCAATCATAACTATTTTCAAATGACATATTATCGAATAGAAATCGTTACTTGTACCCACATAATAAATAAAAAATAGGATGACTTCAGCATTAAAGAATCCAAACAAGGCTTGAAATGCCAAATAACCAATCAAACTTTTGACCTTTCTTCATTGTTTACTACAACGTCTGCAATAAAAGATAAACAACACCTCAAATGCAAGAAGCCCAGTTGGCTGGAGCTGTAGAATACACAGATTGTATCAAGGCAGAGAGGCAAGACCCGTCCACACACTTCTGACAAGTATCCTAATATAACATTAAACCATTTGATGGCGAGGCTGGAGCTTTGGGGAATGCAGAGTACCCATTCATCACCATCACTCCCGGGTCCACACTAGCCCAGAGTGGTAGCATGTAATAGGGTCATATCTATTGATCAAATAGAACAATTTGACATTTACAGTAAGTGCGAGCATTGAATTATTTGAAATCGAACTGTTTGATCATTTAACTATGTGTAAACAAATGACCAATGTTTAATTGAATTGTTGGTGATACATAGGAATACTTGGAACCGTTTAACTTTGACTTGTGCTAAATTGGATAGTTAGAAATATCTGTTTGATCATTTAACCTTTTGTATCTACAAAATGTGTTTACAAATCATATATATTTGATATATATGTAAAAACAGGATTTGGCATTGATGGTTTGGTTTGGTGGGTTTTATGGCATATCAACTTTTGTTGGTTATCTAACGCCAAATCCATTTTTATGTAAATAATCTGTTCTATTGAAAACAATTCAGTTTAGCATAAGTACACAGTTTAATTGTCAAAAACATTTATTTCTAACTATTCAAGAAGTTATATGTAATAATTCAGTTAAGTGTAAATACAATTTTAATGTCGAAAAACAGTTCTATTTGAAATAATTCAGTTAGGCGTAAGCACGCAGTTTAAATGTAAGTACGGTTTAATTGTCAAAAACATTTCTATTTCAAGCTATTCAGTTTACTCAAACAATTCAGTTTAGCATAAGAATGCTGTTAGTTCTATTTATACCATAGATAGGGCCCTGTCAGGTGCTACCACTCCGGGCCAGAGTGGACCTGGGAGCGATGGTAATGAAGGGGTACTCCGCATTCCCCAAAGCTCCAGTATTGCTGGAACCTCACCATCAGATTGTTTAGCGTCATATCAAGGACACTCGTTGGGGGGGGTCTTACCCCTCTGCAGAGTTGCAGTCAGTGTATTCTACAGCCGTAGCTGACAGGGCAAATCTGGCATTGAATAACCAATAAATGCAAGATACCCACAGAAAATGCTCAATTGGGCACTCCTTGGCCATTCTTTAGAAATAAAAACAGGATTGCTTAAAAGTGAAAAGATGTTTGTGCTACCAAACACATTACTAACGTAAGCAAACATGAAAAGGAATGGTTGGCTTGAGATAAATAAAAAAAAAAATATTCATACACAAAACAATTAGTGTTAGTATACCAAGGCAGAAATCTTGGAAGGAGCAGCCATTAAAACTACAGCTGTTCGGCCACTTGCCTCCAATCTCACAAACGCTAGAAAGAAAGTTTAACAGGTTTGAATTTAGAGTTTTCCTTCTAGACTAGTTACCTCCCCAAGGCTGAAGAACCCAGTCTGCCCAACTATTTACCCATAGCTGGAGGAAGAGTGATTGGATTTATACCTTTCCCAAGGGTATTAGTGCTATGTGAAATGCTATCAGTCTCGTCCAGGATTTGAACTTGTGTCGCTGTGTCCATTTCCTAAAACGATAACCATTACACCATGGGTACTTCCACAAGTGTTAACTGACCAGCAAAGACTTACATCAGCTCTGATGGGACACTAGATACAATCAAGTGGACTGGCCAATAGTAATGGATGATAGGGATAGATAGCAAAAGAGTTAAATGATCTATGCTGTCAGCACAACTTTATGAGATCATAAATACACTCACACAAATTCCCGCAGAATGATCTCTTAAATTTGAAATTGTCGTAGCACAGGCACTAGTAATAGTGAACGAGCAAAAGGTATGCCATTGTGGAGTGGCTATGCTATTTCAGTTACCCTCACAGTGTGGAATGGTTAACATTATATATGTAATAGAAACACTTGGAAAAAAAAAAGAAAGAAAAAGTGACAATCAATACAACTCAGCAGTTATTTCATTTGAAAGGGGAGGGGTTTAACCCTCTGCAGAGATGCAGCCCGAGTATTCTACAGC
Organism: Sepioteuthis lessoniana; assembly: GCA_963585895.1. Classification (NCBI taxonomy): domain Eukaryota; kingdom Metazoa; phylum Mollusca; class Cephalopoda; order Myopsida; family Loliginidae; genus Sepioteuthis; species Sepioteuthis lessoniana. The sequence continues at coordinate 10,132 of CAUZXS010000376.1, forward strand.
TGCAGCTGATTGGGCTGAATCCAGGTTAGAGTGGGCCTGGAAGTAATGACAGAGTCACTTCACACTTCCCAGAACTGAAGCTTTGTCATTTGATGAGATTTAGAGCCATATTTAGATTTTGAATAGGATCTTGCGTTACCTTTGCCTTTCCATTCCAAAATGAAGAAAACATTCTGCTGAACCTTACATTTCCTATATAGATATCTCATACACACACACACACACAGAGGCGATCAATAAACATTTATATTTCATCTTAACTATTAGCATACCATCCAAGAGACTGTGGACATTTTTGTTATAGTGAGAGGGTTTGCCCCCACAACAGAAGACTTAACTCTGACCATTTCCCCCTAAAAAAACAAAAACAACCTACAGGGTGATGTGTGTGTGTGTGCGCGCACACACTTTTGAAAGAGAGATGGGGGGGGTCTTGATAAATACCTTCCCCACAGATGAGTTAAAGCAGCACTCCATCTCCCAATAGCTCCCCACCTACATTCCTTTGTTGTTGTGCCCTAGTAATTGTTGTTGTTGTGTCTGGCTTACAGCCTTGTTGGAATCCAGCTCTATTAATGCCTCTGATTGATCTCGGAGAGAACGGTATTTAAAGACAAGGCTGGTTCCATCAAATGGGTCTCTTCAAAAGAGGTTCCAACCAACAGTCTCTGTCAGTTACTGATGGCACCACCATCCCACCCACCGTCATTTAATCAATAGGCGGCTTGTGATGCAAGCCATTTCAGAGATGGGATTAATCCTTTTTATCCTCATGTCTTAAACTCTATTGTGTCTTCTAATTACGGAGACAATTAACTTTATATGTGAAAACTGTGTTTACTTACAAAGAAATGAAGGGGAAGAAATTGTAGGAAGGGCAGAGATATAAAGAGAAATGAACAAGAAAAAGAAGAGTTACAATGAGCTTGGGAGAAAGAGTTACAATGACCAAAAGAAGGAGGGGAGAGAGAGAGAGAGAGAGAGAGCTACAGTGAGCCAAAGAGGGAAGGAGAGCTAGAGTGAAAATAAAGAGGGTGAAGAGAGAGCTACAATGAGCAGACGACACTAATGGAACTCAGAGCAAGAACAAGAGTAAGAGAGAGAGAAGGAGAGAGATAATGTGAGAGCAGAAAAAGAGCAAGAGATAATGGGGCAAGAAAGAGAGAGAGATAACAGAAGTGTAGAGAGAGAGAGAGAGAGCTAATGAGCAGAGAGAGTGAAAGAGAGAGGGAGAGACATAATATAAACAGAGAAAAGGAGAGAAGTAATATAAACAGAGGAAAGGAGAGAGGTAATATAAACAGAGAAAAGGAGAGACATAATATAAGCAGAGAAAGAGAGAAGTATATACAATGAAAAAAAGGAAATAGAAAGAAGCAAGAGAGATGATGGTTATAATGCTAGAAGGGAGACTAAGAGAGAGAGAGAGAGCAAAATTACAAGAAATTTGCTTGAGAATCAGAAAATCAGAGGGATAGAGAAAAAGGGAGAGAAAGTTGCTTTCAAGTGTTCAGGATATAAAAAAAAAAAAAAAAAAAAAAAAAGAATAATGTAAAGATGTTTTCATTTTGTTCTCTTGTGTATACATTATTAAACCACTTTTCTTCTATAATCTTACCCGGGAAGGAGGAAAAAAAAAAACAAAAAAAAAACCCTCTCCCAACCCATCTCATTGAAAAAAAAATATTATCTATTTGTTAATACTCGGATAGTTTCCTACTTGCACAATTCAATTCTAGAGTCCTTGCATTCAACTTTCCTTTTTAGTTTCATCTTTGATCTTTGGTAAACAACAACAACGACGACGACGACGAGGAGGGGGGGGGAGTAGAAAACTGCCCGCCCGCCCGCCCGATATTCATTTATTGCCTTCATCTCTCCATTAAATGTTGAGGTCCATGCACTCACTTCACAGGATTCTCTGCACCCAGTGTTGCACCAATAACAAACAAACTTGGTCTCACTTTACTGCTAATGTCATTTCTATCTCATCTCTGATATCAACGAAAATGCAGTGAAGAAACCATTATGGGTTTTTCTTTGAAGGAGGGGAGAGGATTTTTTTTTTTTCCTTCTTCTCTCCAAGCAAATCAGTATTTGTTTGGACTAACTTCCCTTTTGGTGAAACTGTCATTTGTTTGGACTTTCAGCTTCTGCAGTTTATTTAGTGTGGTGCTGGAGAGAAACTGAGAGGAGAGAAAAGAAAAGAGGATATAAAAAGGTAATGGAGAAGAGAGAAAGAGATAAAAAAGCAAAGGAGAGAGAGCAAAGAAAGAAAGATGGCAAGAGAGAGAGAGAGAGAGAAAAGGAAAGATGGCCAAAAGAGAGAGAGGGAAAAGAAAGAGAGAGCAAAGAAAGAGAGAGGGAAAAGAAAGAGAGAGGGAAAAGAAAGAGAGACGACAAAGAAAGAGAGGGAAAAGAAAGAGAGACAGCAAAAAAGAGAGGGAAAAGAAAGAGAGACAGCAAAAAAGAGAGGGAAAAGAAAGAGAGACAGCAAAAAAGAGAGGGAAAAGAAAGAGAGACAGCAAAAAAGAGAGGGAAAAGAAAGAGAGACAGCAAAAAAGAGAGGGAAAAGAAAGAGAGACAGCAAAAAAGAGAGGGAAAAGAAAGAGAGACAGCAAAAAAGAGAGGGAAAAGAAAGAGAGACAGCAAAAAAGAGAGGGAAAAGAAAGAGAGACAGCAAAAAAGAGAGGGAAAAGAAAGAGAGACAGCAAAAAAGAGAGGGAAAAGAAAGAGAGACAGCAAAAAAGAGAGGGAAAAGAAAGAGAGACAGCAAAAAAGAGAGGGAAAAGAAAGAGAGACAGCAAAAAAGAGAGGGAAAAGAAAGAGAGACAGCAAAAAAGAGAGGGAAAAGAAAGAGAGACAGCAAAAAAGAGAGGGAAAAGAAAGAGAGACAGCAAAAAAGAGAGGGAAAAGAAAGAGAGACAGCAAAAAAGAGAGGGAAAAGAAAGAGAGACAGCAAAAAAGAGAGGGAAAAGAAAGAGACAGAAAAAAAGAGAGGGAAAAGAAAGACAGAAAAAAAGAGAGGGAAAAGAAAGAGACAGAAAAAAAGAGAGGGAAAAGAAAGAGACAGAAAAAAAGAGAGGGAAAAGAAAGAGAGACAGCAAAAAAGAGAGGGAAAAGAAAGAGAGAGAAAAGAGAGACGGCAAAAAAGAAAGAAAAGAGACGGCAAAAAAGAGAGAAAAGAGAGACGGCAAAAAAGAAAGAGAAAAGAGAGACGGCAAAAAAGAAAGAGAAAAGAGAGACTGCAAAAAAGAAAGAGAAAAGAAAGAGAGAGACAGCAAGAAAGAAAGAGACAGCAAGAAAGAAAGAGACAGCAAGAAAGACGGCAAAAGAGAGAGAGGAAAGAAAGAGACAGGAAAAAAAAAAAAGAGAGAAAACAGTTCTATTTCAAGCAATTCAACAATGAAAGGGTACTCCGCATTCTCCAACTTCACTATCAGATTGTTTAGGGTCATAAACTACAGCCCTAGCTGATTGAGAAAGAGAGAGTGAAGCAGAAAGAGAGAGTGAGGCAGAAAGAGAGAGGGGAGCAGAGAGAGAGAGAGGTGGAAGAGAGAGAGAGAGAGATCAAAGAGAGAGAGGTGGGAGAGAAGAAAGGGAGAGAGAGAGAGAGAAATGTAGAAGAGAAGAAAGGGACAGGACGGAGAGAGAGAGAGAGAGAGGAACGCAGAAAAGAAGAGAGAGAGGTGGGAGAGAAAGAGAGAGGGGGAGAAAGAGAGAGAGAGAAGCAAAGAGAAAGTGTAGGAGGAAGGTAAGGAGAAAGGTAAAAAGAAAGCTGCAAAATAATATCCTTTTCCTCAGGGAATAAAAAGTACACTTTAGTTGATCAATGTCAGAAATTTATAATTCAGATTGAACCGCAAACCAAAAAGTCCAGTCCCTAAAACCAGTGGCAACTTGTAAAGTTATTTTTTTTTTTTTGACAATATTTCCAATGACATGTAGCAAATCTTAATAAGCCACAACACCAAAATAAAAATGCTGTGATCCCAAACATAGCACACATCTGATAATTATATACTCTATCAGCATGGACATTACCTAATAATTAAGTTTAATAACATATTAATGTTAATAGCTGATCAGATCAAAGAACTTAGCAAGGGTCTAATTAGTCAGAGGTCATTACCAATATCAAAGGTCAATATTAATTTAAAGGCAAACTTTCGTGTGTATCTGCCCCCTCCCAACCCACAACAGAAGTAAAGAAGTCTGTATAATAAAATCCTTCATTATGTACAGAGCAAATGACCTGGCTTTTAGAATGAAATTATGAGGCTGAGTCAAAAATTTTGCAATACTTTGGTAAAGTAGAGGCATAATTCGGTAGCTTTGGATAGTTCTGCGGAAGTCATGATGAACCATATCTGCCTCAATGGCTTGGAGAACAGCTTTGGAAACCGGTTTTTGGCCTACCTGCCCTTGTTTGATCATCGACGTTCTTGCAACGCAAGCAAAATTTCTCCAACGACAGTTACAGTACAGCGATCAACTGTGCCTACACCTTTTTCATAAACGTTTTTGAAAACTTCTACAGCATTATAGCCCAGTTCAAACTCATGAAGCCTAAGTACCCGAAGTAGACCATGTTGCAAGTTCATCTGTGCAGCTTTCAAATTGCACACTGAGTGAAGCAATGCACGACATGTCAACGCACCAACTACAGCAGATACATATCACAGCTCGAACTGCTTTGGTCACATGATATACACACTGCAAACTAGCATGGAGTAAAACATTGCAAAACTTTTGACTTAGCTGAGTATTTATTCTCGGATTCATTTAATACTGCATCATTTTCTTTCTGATAAAAACAAAAAAAAAAAAAAAAAAACTTGTGAATCGGATTTTGTTTAAGTTGGATTATTTAATAACCAGTTAAATTGGAATTGAAAATAAAAATAATCCAAGAAAAAAAATCACAAATAAGAAAACTGCATAAAACACACAAAACAATAACACTTTGAAGTTTGGTTGGGTTTAATGGCATATCAACCTCTGTGGGTTATCTAATGGCAAGTCCTCTTTGTGCATATATATTAAATATATGATTTGGTTGGGTTCTATGGCATATCAACCACTGTGGGTTATTTAAAGTCAAATCCTATTTATATATATTAAATACATATAATTTGATTTGGTTATCTTTTATGGCATATCAACTTTTGTACGTTATTTAATGCCAACTCCACTTTATACATATATATCAAATACATATGATTTGTAAACACATTTTGTTGATAATATATTTTAATAAAAAAAAAACATGAGCTAATTTTCTTTTTCACACAGTTAAATGGTTTCAAGTACTGCTATGTAACAGTAACTATTTAACATCAGTCATTTGTTTGCACACATTTAAATAGGTAAGAGATTAGTTCATGAGTAATTTCATTTTTAAATCAGTTATAACTGATTGGTTCGCACACTAGTATTGCTATTATTTCTACACAGTTAAATGGTTTCAATTATTAATATTTAACACTTATAATTCTACTCAATATTTATCATTTGTTTGCACACAGTTAAATGGTTCCAAGTATTGTTATGTATCACTAACAATTCAATTAAACATCAGTCATTTGCTTATACACAGTTAAATGATCAAACAGTTCTATTTCAAACAATTCAGTTTAACATGTCAACAAAGTTAAATGGTTTCAAGCATCGCTATGTATCACTAACTATTCAATTAAACAAACATCAGTCATTTGTTTACACACAGTTAAATGATCAAACAGTTCTATTTCAAACAATTCAATTTTGTATAAGTCATTTGTTTGTACTCAGTTTAAATGTCAAACAGTTCTATTTGACTCACAGATAGAACCCTATCGGAGCAATGGCAATGAAGGGGATACTCTGTATTCGCCAAAGTTTCAACATTACTGGGGCCTCACCATCAGATTATTTAGTGTCATAATTAGGACAGTCACTGGCGGGGGTCTTACCTCTCTGCAGAGATGCTGAACACTTTGAAGGAAGAGCAAGAAACTGTATCAGACCATCATAGCAAAACAAATGATATTGTTCAACCTTATAAGGAAAGAAGGCACAGGATGGGGGGGGGGTAGATTTCATGTATACTACAAGACATGTTGACAGTCAAGTCTCAAGGAAAATACAAACCAGCAACCATATTTTCCTTGCAGGTCAAAAAAAAAAAAAAAGATTTCAACACACAGTCCATTTATTAAATAATGAGACAGTTCATGTTAAAAATTGAAAAAAAAAATCAGGTTCTTTGTCAAATGGCATATCAACCTTCATGAGTTATTCAATGCCAAAACCATCCTTGTGGACAGACATTAATGGTACTTTTTAACCCCTAACTGAGGAGGGAGGTGATAAAGGAGTTAATAATACTTTTCTCAAGTTTGAAAGTCCTCATCATAGCGTAGTGGTTAATGTAATCGACAGTAACATCATGGCAAGCAAGTTCAAAACCCAGTCTTTCTATTACGTTCATTTTAGACAAACTCTTAGAAAAGGCACGAACTCAAATTTCCCACCAACAACAGGTTAAGTAGTACCACTACAATTCTTCTACAAGGATGGCTTTGGCATTAAATAACCAACAAAGGTTGATCTACCATTGAAACCAAACCTTTCCTAAGTGTATTCATCTGAAAGGGAATGTAATAATGCAGCTGGATTTCCTACTTGCTTACTATGATGCCACAGTTCACCACTCAAGCCATTACACCATCGGCACCCGACACCTTAATTGCCAATCCATCTGATCTCCTTCAAAGTAATTTGCTCGGGAAGATGCACACGACTTCTTTAAGTCAGTTTGTCAGGACCAGCTTTGTATAAATAGTTCGTAAATACCAGCTATGATGCAAGGTTTTGATTTTCTGGAACAGGAAATCGGTTCAGTTTAGTTAATTTATTTAACAGCATATCAACTCCAATTGAGAACATCCCAGCTGAGACAGGTGGGGGTGGGAGGCTGTAGAACACACCAACTGCATCTCTATGGGGAGGGGGACCCTCTTTAATAGGGTCCTGCTAAACTGCATCTGATAGAGACACTTCAGTCATGGAACTTTGGGGAATACGGAGTACCTCTTCATTGCCATCACTACCAGGTCGACTGACTGAGTGGCAGAACTTGTTAGGGTCCCATCTTTGGGTCAAAAAGAATCATCTAACAGAATTAAATGAGCTCTGATATGTTTAAAATGTTGCTTACAAACTATTCATATATATATATATATATATATATATATATATATATATATATATATAAAAAAAAATTCAATTCTTTGGTTTCATTATAAATTTATTTCTGGTCTATGATGACCCTCTTCATTTGGCAAAAGAAAAATACTGTCTTGTATTTAATATCATCTAGGTATGTTTATATTGCTTCCAGTGAGAAGAGAATAATTTTTTTTTTAAAACTTTTCAATTAAAAAAACTTTAACAGTGGAAATATCATTATACATAATTATCAGATATGTTTATATATTCCTCTTTAGGAAAGAAAAAAAACAAAACCAAAAAACACAGTTACCACTAATTCCAATATTACTGAAATTATAAAAGAAAAAAAAATATGAATACTGAAAAATATGAATTCATAATTTCGTTAAAATTATTATGTATTATGAATATCAAATAATATAATTCGTGTTGTCAGAAATTAATAAATAAAACAATAAATCAATGCTACTCCTTGCATTATATATATATATATATATATATATAAAACCCTTGTAGGTTATTTAAAGCCAGATTGTGTGTGTGTGTGTGTGTGTGTGTGTGTGTATATATATATATATATATATATATATATATATATATATAGTATCTGGCTTTAAATAACCTACAAGGGTTGATATGCTGTAAACCCAACCAACCAGAGGAAATTTTTGCAGTAATGTACAGAAAAATTACACAAAAAAATCTAACATTAATATTCCAAATAGGAAAAAATTTTGAGGAGGAGTTTAAACTGAACATTTATTTAAATCTCCAAAAATATAGATCATCATCATACCACCATATAGATCATCATCATACCACCATAAGTCACCATCTTAGTGATAGGAAAAGGTAAAAACAACTGAAATATACAAATTAAATGAAATGTATTAAACTGAAGCAGTTTTTAAATCCTTTTGGTAAAAACAAAAAGATAATAGCTGAAACTTCCCCTTATCTAAATGATTAATGTAAGTATTGCATTTCTATATAATTTCTTTGTACATTATCGCAGACATTTTCTCAGTGGGATATTCTGGATAAGTACCAAAGAAGCATTCTTAGAGTTCTATAGTTTGGCATCATCCATTATCTGACTGGCACCACCAACCCTACCAACGCTTTTGTTACAAGTGACATTGTTTAAGCTTTTGTGAAGAATTATTTCATACATTGGTAGACTTTTACGTAGATATGAATGTCTCAGGTAAATCTTGTCTGAATGAAGAGAATGGATTTTGAAGGAAGTGTCCTTAATGAAGAGATAGAAGAAGAAAAGAGAATCAGTCTTTCTTTCATCTGTTCCTTTGAGGGAGGAAATAAACAAAAGTCAAGTCAGGGAAAACAAAAGATAAAAGGATATTTATTGGGTTGAACAGCAAAGATGAAAGGAGTAGGGGTGGGACTTTCAGTTGGGTAAGGAAGGAGGATACATTCTGCTGAAATGGTCTTAAATGAAGAAAGAGATGCTGAGTAGGAAAAGAGAAGGTAGAAAAAAGAAAAAAAAGAGATAAAGGAAGAAAGCAGGCAGAGGAGTTATTTGAGGCAAGGAAAGAATGAAAGAGAGAAGCGACAAGAAATGAACTGAAGAGAGAGGAAAAAAAGAAAGAAATGAACTGAAGAACGAGAAAAAAGAAATGAACTGAAGAATGAGAAAAAAAAAAGAAATGAACTGAAGAGAAAGAAAAAGAAAGAAATGAATTGATGAGAGAGAAAAAAAAAGAAATAAATGAACTGAAGAGAGAGAGAAAAAAACAAAAAGAAAACCCCATTGTGATGAGTTAACGAGAGAATCCAAACAATGCTAAACTAAGTAAATGTCAACTGTGCTTTTACTAAAGTTAAATCCCCAAACTGTTTTCAACTAACTAATTCAGCCAGATTTCTTAAGTCTTTCCCCTTTTCAAACCAATAAGGTGTAAAGTTATTTGGTTTGGTGGCATATCAAAAATTGTAGGTTATTTGATGCTAAATCCATTTTTAAACATATAAACAGTTCTATTTCAAATAATTCAGTCCAGTATAAGTAAACAGTTTAAATGTCCAAAACTGTTCTACTTTAAGCTATTCAGTTTAATCAACAAAGTTAAATGGTTCCAAGTATTGCTATGCCTTACTAACAATTCAATTAATCATCAATCATTTATTTACACAGTAAAATGTCAAAACAGTTCTATTTCAAATAATTCAGTCAAACATCAGCACACAGTTTACTTCTATTTGACCAACAGATAGGACAGAGTGGACCTCAGAGCGTTGCAATAAAGGAGTACTCTGCATTCCCCAAAACTTCAGCATTGCTGGAGCCTCACCATCAGATTGTTTAGTGTCATATCCAGGACACTCGTTGTGCGGGAGGTCTTACCCTTCTGCAGAGATGCAGTCGGTGTATTTTATAGCTCCAGTCAACTGGGCCAGTGTCAAGTTAGATCAGATGATTGATATGTAATTTTAGAAATTAATTGCAATGTGTTAAAGACAGAAAGAAAGGTTTGGTTGAGTTTTATGACACATCAACCATCATAGGTTATTTAATACCAAATCCTTTTTATGCATGATTTCTAAACAGATTTTGTAAATAATATTTTTAAACTAACCAGAGCTCATTTTTTTTTTTGCACACAGTTAAATAGTTTCTAGTATTAGTATACAACATTAACAATGTAATCACAGTCATTATTTGTTTGCACACCTTAAAGTGGTTACAAGTATGGCTATTTAACATTAATTATTCTATTCAACATTACACATTCATTTGCACACAGTTAAATGGTTTCAAGTATTGCTATGTATCACTAATAATTCAATTAAACATCAGTCATTTGTTTATACAGTTTAATAATCAAACAGTTCTATTTCAAACAATTCAGTTTAGCATAAGTCAACAAAGTTAAATGGTTCCAAGTATTGCTACAATTATAAAAAAGTATGACTAACAATTCAACTGAGGGAGTGAGAAGCAAATGACAAAATTAATCCTATCCTTATTTATAAAGAGCATTATGCTTCGGGTAATGTTTATTGTTCTAGATAAGTGAACTGACAACCAGAGTTCAATTCCTGGATTAAGCTATTTGCATTTCATTATGTAATGCCCTATGGAAAAACATGAATCCAGCAATTGGTCAAGAGTAGGACGGTTTGGGTTCTTCAGCCTTCATAAGGCAACCATGAAAACTGAATGCAAACCCCTTTTTACTCTACTTAAAAAAAAACAAAAAAAAAAAAAAAAAACAAACAAACAAACAAGACATCGTGTCACAACCTGCCGATAGTAGAGGGTTTATTTGTTTGTTAGGGTTTTAAGACATATCAACCTTTTTAAGTTATTTAATGCCAAATCCATTTTTAGACAAATAAACAGTTCTATTTCAAACAATTCAGTTCAGCATATGTACAAAATTAAATGTTAAAAACATTTGTTTCAAGCTATTCAGTTTAGTCAAACAGTCCTACTTCAGTTAAGCATACAAAAACAGTTCTATTTCAAACAATTCAGTTTCACATAAATACGCTGTTTAATTGTCAAAACAGTTCTATTTCAAACAATTCCGTGTAGCATAAGTACACGGTTTAGTTCTATCTGACGCATAGATAGGACCCTATCAGGCGCTACCACTACAGGCTAGAGTGGACCTGGGAGAGATGGCAATGAAGGGGTACTCCACATTCCCCAAAGCTCCAGTATTACTAGAACCTCATCATTAGATTGCTTAATGTCATATCCAGGACACTTGTTGGGAGGTCTCCCTCTTCCCAGCATAGAAGCACTCAGTGTATTCTACAGCCCCAGCAAACTGGGACAAATAGTGGAGAGGTTTCATATATAATAGATACTCTTATCTGGATGATGAAAGTATTTTATTTCTATTTAATTTTATTTTTGTATGATTTAACATAGAAAATTTCATTAGTCAGCGACTCAGGACAAAGCCCTAATGATGACTATTGTAGTGAGCTTAATCCTCATTGGTTGCCTAATAATTTTATCCTTGTACCAGACTAAGGTTAGTGAATAGTTATGGTAGATGGTTAAAGTAGATTTAGTTTATTTTTTTAATAGTATATCAAATCCCTATGCGTTATGTAATACAAGGAATTTGAACACGGTTAAATCATTTCAAGTATTCTTATCTAACACTATTAGTTGTGCAACAGATCTACCGACACATAGATAGAATCCTTACAGGTATTGCCACTCGGAGTTGCAGTAGATCTGGAAGTAATGGCAAGGAAGGAGTTAAAATAAATGCAGGGAGTCTTATTAGAAGGCACTTGTACCTGAATCATCATAAGAAACAGACATGGCAACTCTACTTCAAATCCTGAAAGGGGCTGTTTACATTTCACATCGCACTAACCCCCTTAGAAAAGGTGATAGTCCAGCTATGGGTAAAAAGTAAGAGACCTTTAACCTTGGTGTGGCAGCCAGTCTAAGAGAAATAAAACTGAATTCAAACTTGTTAAACTCTTCTTAAAAAAAAAAAAAAAAAAAAAAAAAAAACTGAAACTGACCTTGTGTCACATCCTGCTTGTGACAGAGGGATATATATAACTGACACAGATTTGATCCATTCTCTTCATATTCTTAAAATTTCATATCATATTCTTCTCTTCACTAAAAACACTGGTGCCAACAATAGAAGTTTAAATATACTCACATTTCAGAGCAGCTAAGTAGAAATTTAGTAAGTTTTGCTTCAATATGGCACAAGGCCAGAAGTATGAGGCACCCAGTGAGACTCAAACTCACTACTAATAGTTTGCTATTCTAGCTTGCTAACCAATATGCCACATGAGGTGCTCCTGAATCAACTAAATAACTATTTGACGATGTATCAATTCAGTTGTAATATCCCTTCAAGTTTAAGTAAGATTGAGTTTGTTCCCTAAATCAATATCTCTAGTCTGTTAATATCAGGCATCTCTACTGAACCAGCTCAAATCAAGGATCCAAAGTGGCATGAAAAAAAAAAAAAAAAAAAAAAAAAAAAAAGATTAAAATTTAAAGTCTTTAATTTGAATCAAAGCAATAACACTCAAGGTACGAGTACTATAAACAGGTAACTTAATCTGATTTATTTTTTATTTGAAAGAGAGAGAGAGAGAGAGAAAAAAAAATTTTATCTTTGATCTCTCCTCCACCATCCCTGCCATTTAAAACAAAGAAACCAAAAGATGTCAATCAACCTTCATGGGTTATTGTTATATACCCTACCTATGAAGATTAATGGGCACATCCCATTCCTCATATGTTGGAAACTATTGTGAGTGGGTGAAAATAGACCAAGTAGTCATCACTAGCAGCAGTTACCTTTTTCATACCACGAGCAAGAATAGTATTTTATTAATGTTATAAAGATTTCCATTTCATTTCCAACCTCAGATTTGGTTATTTCTCATTCGGTAAACTTTTTGTTAGGTTACAACAGTTACTTAAAGCAAAAACCATCTTTTTAGAAGAAGAGAGGTGGCAGTTTTTAATCCATAGCTGAAGGGCAAGGAGATTCATACCATTCCCCAGGGGTATTAGTCCAAAAGTGAATATAATAGTGTTGTAGGTGACTCACCTATGACCAGAATAATATACCAAAGGGTATATTAACCAAGAACTAAGCTGGTAGAGGGGAGCAGCAGCTGTAATAAGCACTTTGCCTGTCTCAGTGTACTTTGAATCAAGGAAACCCTCCTCAGAGACTTGGATACATTTGTGTGGCACCTCATATCTCATGTGTTGAGTTATTCATTTATTGACCCTTAATAATCAGTCATAACAAATAGCATGACCTGGGTTTGAACTCACATACTACAATCTCAGTCCAGCATGTTAGCAATCATACTGCAGGTTTCCCCCATATACATTACTAAATAAATATAAAAATCACCAAAGCTTATGGAATGGTGTATTTAAATGCTTTTGATGGGCCGAAACAAAACACCTACCTAACCAATGGGAGTTATTAATTAAGCTTAGCTTAGTTTGCCACAAGTCCAGAAGTCTAGGGCACACAGTGAGAGTCTCTACCAGCTTATTCTGACCCCATAGTCAAGTGATCAAAATAGCAAATACAAAATATCAATATTTAAGATTTTTTAACTTGAAACAAAGAAATTACACACAGAAAATTATATATCTCTGGTTTAACCTTATTTTAAAAATTAGAAAATTTTGCCTTTGAGCCATCTTGCTACCTCTTCCAACAGAGAAGTGGTGGGGGACAATATTGAGTACCCCAAAATAAATGATAAATAAAAATCACAAAAAGGATGTGGGATGATAAATCTAAATGCTTTTGATTTGCCTTAACAAAACAGTCTTCAACACCTGGTTAAGCAAACACAGTCACAAAGCTTAGCATTGGGGCACCCAGTGAGAATCCAACCTACAAAAAAAAAAGTCTGTTAACCTGTGTGGGCAACTCTCAGTTACAAAAAAGAGGCTATGGTAGATGCAAGGCTCGTTTCCCCACTACTAGAGTGTGTGTGTGTGTGTGTCTATATATATATATATAACCATAACAGTCAAAAGAAAATGTGTTGGCCAGTCAGAGCTGGACTATAAAACAAATAATCACAACAAAGAAAAGTAATGATATATAACATCTATAGCAATGTAACACGAGGAGGGAGGAAAATGTAAGAATGGAGAGAGAGAGAGAGAGAGAGAGAGAGAGAGAGAGGACATTGGACAAAAGTCACAACAGCAGCCTGAGAGACCCACAAACATGTCTACTTCAACAACAGAAGAAATAGTAGCAGCACTAGTAGTGCCCCAAGTACATACCATAATTTAGTTGTTGCAATAATAGTACTTTTAGTAAAGTAGTAAAAAAAAAAAAAAAAAAAATCAACCATAAGACAGAAGCAGTAAAAAAATAATCAGTTTGGTAATACAGATGTATGCTATAAAGGTAGAAAAAAAAATTGCTTTATGGTTAGAATAATTGTGACTATGAAAAAGCTGTAGAGTCTGCGTATTTTTTTGACTCGCATGAATAAAACAGTCATGGCAAAAGCTGTACATTAGTTTCATTAAATTGTTATATTTCAATGATCTAACACAGGATGAGCAAGATGAAAAGTCCAACGTGTCAAGGGGTGTTACCCCCCCCCATCAAAATTAAAATGTTTGAGCAAGAGCATCAACATTGTTTACCAGCTGAGCCAACACTTGCAAAGCAACAACAAAAAGAAAAAAAAAAGGAGAGAGAGAGAGAGAGAGAGCCGTCCTAATAGCAGTAGTAGTGTTGGTACAGCTGTGGCAAGGTCACTTGGCTGAAGTGCACATGCTGTCGCATTACAAAACCTGCAAGAGATCAGGAGCTCATCAAATTATGGAAGCTTAACCGAATTAATTATTAAACTGAAGATGTTTTAACAAATAAGCTGTACAAGTCGGAAAGAATCACAGGCCTTGTTTAGATTTATTTCCCCCCCCCCACTCCCCAACAAACTGCATCTTCCCACTCACTCCCCACACATAACTGAGGATTTTAAAGGTTTGTAAAAACTGAACATCAGGCAGACAATTAGAAATATGAAAAAAATTAATGAATTCGAAAGAAAAAAAAATTAAATAGTTCAAAAAATTAAATAGTTCAATTCGTACCTTTTTCAAAAGTATTAACACTATGTGAAATTCAAACAGACTTGT